>JASDQU010881426.1:0-16935 GCA_032191745.1 Picea mariana | reverse complement strand
TATGAGCCTAAATGTACATGTAACGTGTAAATATATATGTAATAGGGTCGGCCTAACAGTAAAGGGGCCTCATGTGTAAGTGTGAAATGAACCAGATGCTTAAATTATCATAACATAAAAGAAGTACACACCATGTACAGAATGTGAGCGTGGAGAACAACTCCAATATAGATATGTTACATAATAAATCCTTAAAGAATAAGGTAACCCCATCCAAATAACCAATTACCTTTTATACTTCATAATTCACCTCCCCTATAATTACATGATCTCTTATATATAGCCATTCACACTTGCACATGAGGCCCCTTTACTACTAGGTCGACCCTATTACATATATATTTACACGTTGTTATCACTCCGTAAATCTGTTCGACTGATAAACAAACAACGTAGGTAACTTTTTAGACCAACTTTGAGACCTGAAACTAGCCTTTTGGATCTAGAGAGGGCTCTCTTGGGGGGCGCGATCTCTACGCGAGATATGGATTTTAAAGCAGTGGCTAGATTTAACACTTTGGTATAATGGGTTCTGGTTATATTGGTGCAAGAAAATAAGACTTTGGGCTATGGAGTCGATTCGAGGAAACAACAAAAACAAATGACTCGGTGACTGAACTTTGAGAGGATAAAGGCTAAGCGAGCAACAGTCTTTAGTGCAAAATAGTAATGTGTGGCAGACATAAATTATAGGAAGTAACTCGGAGCACCGCTGCGGGTGAATTCAGAGTTAACTTTTAGAAGAAAATGTTTTGTCTAAGTGGCACAAACAAGGGGAATTGAGCAACAAATCCACATGTTCAAAAATTCGTTCCAAAATAGACAGGAAAATATATGAATAAAGATAACAGGAAGCATGCATGCGAGAAAGGGAAAACAATACATCCAATTGCTACAATTAGAATCTTTTCGTCAAAGTTACAGGACCTTTGCATTAAATTTTGGTCAAACTGAAAATACATACAATAGCTACTGTCTATACCAATTTTGCCAACCAACCTGGCTTACATCGAAAATATCAAATATATAAACGAGGGCGTCACTTGGGCTGCCCTACTCTTCTAACTGTAACTCTACGAACTAGGGGTCTAATTGTTTTGCGTTACAAAACTCTTCGCATGAAATTTCCAAAAATAGACAAAAGGCACCTATGGCTACATCATGATCATTATAATCTGCCACGGGGGTTCGGTTTGTCGATCGGGTATCTGGATGGACAAGTGTCTGTCAGAGTCCCGTTGTCTGCTGTAACTGCTCTGATTTTCTGTCGCGCGTTCATGTGCTGGCAGGAAAAGTGCACGACAAGTGGAGGTAGGCAGTCATGGTTGTTATGAAAATGGAAAAATGTCTCGAGTGATGTTTCCTTGAAAAATTATCAAGATTTGCCTTCTGTTTGCGAATACAGGAAAAGACTCGACTAATCTTGTTTCTTTTGCTCGCTGGTGAGAGCTGCGTGGACTATCTCTTCGTCCGCTTCACATTCTCTGGAGTGTCTGGCATTCCTTTCTTTTGACAGCTGTTGTGCTTCACACAACTATATAGTCGTATTCTACGCCTCTCGGAGCTGTCTTTTTAACCACGTCATGTTCCCTTCGCGACCTTGTGTTGTTGATGCTTCCGTGATCTTTGTCGCCAGCTGTTGTCTCAACTCCCTATTTTCTTGTTATAGTTCAGCGATGGCTAGCTTTGCTTGCTTCAGCTGCTGAGTTATCTCTTGATCATTTGAGCCTAAGGCATCCATCCTCCTTGTCCTGCTCCCACTTTCTCGGCTTGTACCTTCCAAAGGTTCCAGGCAGACGATGCACATCAATAGTTTTTTCGGTGATCGATCGTGCACTCGATTCATCTGAGATTCAGGTTTCCACAACTTCCTTGTTCTTCCTTGGTTTGCTTCTTCTTTGAGGTATCCATTGCTGAGGAGACAAGGCTTCTATTGTCCTTCTTTCCCGTGCAGTTTCTTCCACTCTAGGTTCTGCGCTGTGTGATGTCGTCATTCTTGTGAGCGACAAGAAAAATCCCCTTTTATTCTTGGGAATGCTTGTTGTGAGTGAGAAAGAATCCCAATCACTTTGGGGCTCGGGTCTGGCAATCCCACCACTTCGCATGCCCTTATTCACGTTTTGAGAAGTCGCCATGGTGTGACAAATATCTATCTTACATGCAGTATATCAGGCGAATGCCCAAAATGGAGGATTCGATCGACCTGGGACTACAAGAAAACTTACAGGCACAACCTAAATCTGATTTCGCACACCAAATGAGTGTAGAAACTCTGATATTTATAACGGATCGGATGAAAGCAAGAATCGTGACAAAGAATATTGAATTCATGGCAACTAGATGTTTCAGATCAAACTAGAGATATTCCATAATTCATCCCTGTGTGCAAGGTATAGACGATAAGGTTTGCAGGGTATATGTGATGTGAACGTCGCAATTTTTCATTCCTTCGACCCTCGTTATGAACTGATAATAGCCACAACACTTGCCGAAACGACTTCCATTAAATGCTTGACTCGACCTGGGGCACATAAAGACTAACTTTTGACAGGACCCGACTCTCTGGGAAAGATATGCCCATACTATTTACGTATGCTTCAACTCTGACACCTCTTCCCATTTCGAATGGCCAATCGACCACTTGCTGATTTAGACTCTTTCATTTTCACGTACCTGACTTCACATGTTTGGATGCATGGGTCACAACGCGACTAAAAACCGACTTTAAATGAAAAGAAAAATGACGGTGCTAACAACTAGCTCCAACGGGGATGCTATCCTCTTCGCGGGGTAGCAAATAACAGTAGACCAAGTGCCTAACCATTGGGCCTTATTTTGACTCTTTGGCACTGTAATACAGAAAACAAAACACAACCTAAACCTATAGACACAACTCCTAAAGACTCAACATAAACTTAGGGCCTTCGCTTCGGGCTTCAATTTTCTGCTGACTTACTGATTCGACGCAAAAAATAAAACGACTATTTACAATGAAAGATGACTTAAACAGATTTTATTTCATCAGATAATGCTTGAGGAACCTGTTGTTTACAGGCCCCCAACCAAAGCATTCTCCATTGAAACCTTCTAGGAAATAAGCATTGTTCCCGTAATAATCGTTGATTTTAAATGGACCCGTCCAAAGATGGTCGAACTTTTCGTGCTTTCCTTTGTCCTCATTCCTCAGGTCCCATCTCAACACCAGATCACCGAATAAGAAATCCTTTGGCTTGGAATGCTTGTCAAAGGCCTTTTTTATCTTTTTATGGTAGAGCTGCGATCAATTGTACACTTGTTCCCTCATCTGTTGTGTGTGAACCAATTGATTTATTCTTCTCTACGCGTCATTTGGCTCGGCCTCCTTCTCTTGCAACAGTTTTCTGGTGGGCAACCCCAGTGTAGTAGGGAAAATTGTGTCTGCATTGTATACAATCTGGGAAGGTGAAGATGAGATGGAATTCTTGGTGGTAACCCGATCTGCCCACAATGCGTAGATAAGCTTTTTATGCCAAGCTTTCTTATTATCTTACAGTAGCCTTTTGATGATTCTGGTTAGGATTTTATTCGAGGATTTTGCTAACCTGTTTCCTTGTGGGTAGTATGTCGTGGAATGCCCCAGGGTTATACTGTAATCCTGACAAAACTTTTCCATACTCTTAGACTTGAATGCAACCGCATTGTCTGTTATGATCTTGACGGGACATTCAAACCTCGATAAGATGTTTGTCTCCAGGAATTGGATGATGAATACATCGGTAGCTTGTTTCGTAGGGATTGCCTCTATCCATTTCATGAAGTAGTCAGTGGCTGTGAGTATCCATTTGTGTTGCGCCGAGGATGGCGGATTTATTTCCCCTATGAAATCCAAACCCCACTGCGTGAACAGTGCTTCGACTGAGATCGACTTTAGTGGCAGGGGTTGCAACTTTCTTCTCCTGTCGAAAATCTGGCATTTGTGGCAGTTGGATACTTCTTTGTACACGTCTGCGAATATTGTAGGCCAATTGTAACCCGCCCTCAGAATTTTGTGTGTGGTGGTTTTCCGGTAATGGTCTCTTGCGCAATCGCCCTTGTGAAATTATTCTGTGGCCCGCTTTGCATCATTCTCCAACAAACAGCTCAACAACATTCCCCCAGGATCTTTCCAGTAGAGTGAATTGTCCAGGATGCAAAACTTGACTGCTTTAAGCTTGAGAAATCTGGCCTTAGTCTTACTTACACCCGGAGGGGCTAGGAGAGTCTCCAACACATAGATGATGTCTGCATACCATGGTGAATCGATGAAGTCTTGAGACAACTGGGCAGTTCTTTCTTCTTGAGGGCATTCTGACAAATCAATGATAAAATTCATTCCTACAACGTCACAGTCCGACTGTGCCATTAGATTCGCAAGGCCCTGACCCTTGATCAGTTTCATATGCTTGATCTCAAGATCATATTCCAGCATGGCCGCTATACACTTGCCTCTCCTTCCTTCCGGGTCAGGTTGAGTTAGGATATCCTTTACTGAGTTGTTGGGCACATAAGTGATGACATGGGAGTGCAATATGTATGTCCTGAACTCTTTCAAGGCTTTCACTAAGGCATATGCTTGTTTTTGCATAATGGCGTACCTTAGTGGAGCGTCGCGCAACATCCGGCTGAAATAGGCTGTGGATTTTTCGAAGTTCTGCTCATCTTTTTGCAACAACACGCCGACGATAGTGTGTTTTGAGGCGAATGAAAATATGATGAAATCTTTCGTAAGGTATGGACTGGCTAGCACAAGAGCTTTAGTCAACGCCTCCTTGATATCTTCAAAAGAATTCTTGGTCTTCGAGTTCCACTTGATCTCGTTTCTCTTCCCGAGCATCTAAGTTATGTGCTTTATGATTTCTTCCAGGTTCGGGATGAATCTCTTCAGGAAGTTTACTTTTCCTAGTAAGGATTGCACTTCTTTTTTACTGTGCGGAGTGCCGATTTTCAAGATTCCTTTGACTTGGTTGGGGTTTATCTTAATGCCTTCCTTCGAGATAATATGTCCCAACAAGTTCCCTTCTTCCACCCTGAAATGTGATTTCTTTGGATTTAGCGATATGCCAAACTTCTTGCACTTCTAGAAAACTTTCTTCAGATGCTCGAGGTGTTGTTCGTCGGAGGCGGAATACACTGTGATGTCGTCCAGATATATCACAATGAACTTGTCCTTTTCATCGACAAACGCAATATCCATTTCCCTTTGGAAAGTAGCTCCAACATTCATCAGGCCGAAGGGCATCTTGGCGTACATGAACGTTCCCCACGGGGTTGTGAAAGTTGTTTTTTCTTTGTTGTCTAGGTGGACCATGATCTGGTTATACCTCGAAAAGACATCCAACATGGACATCTTCTGGGACCCTATCACCTTTTGCAGGATATAGTACATTTTAGGGAGAGGGTAGTAGTCTTTTAGGGAAACTTTGTTCAAGTTTCGAAAGTCTACACACAATCTTATCTCATCGCTCTTCTTTCTTACAGGTACCAAATTAGCTACCCATTTCGAGAATCTTAAAGAAACGATAATCTTAGCTTCGAACAGTTTCTTTACCTCCTTCTCGATCAACGACAGTAATAGGGAATTTATCCATCGCAGTTTCTGTTTGAATGACTTCTGATCTTCTTTGAGAGGGATGACATGCTGAATTACTTCGGTGTCATACGCCTTCAAATCATCATAGCTCCATGCGAAAACGTCGGGGAAATCCTTCATGATTTTGACGTAGTCTTTCCTGACCTCTGGACTTAGCATTTTCGATAATTTTATCATTTTCGGGTTCTCCTCAGTCTCGATGTTGTAGTCCTCCACGTCCTCTTTGCTTGCAGTGATCTTGGGATTTTTAGCCATGTCATTTTCGTCAAACAACTTTTCTAGTGGCACTAACCCCTTCGTAATGATATTATTTTTCAATTGAATTATGTCCCTTCCTGTGATCTGGTTCTCGAAAGGGTCGTCACTACTGCGCGCAACCACACTCCCATCTTTGTCACAACAACATTCGTCATCAATGTTTGTATTAGCGAACTCGTCGGTCATCTGAAAAAATATTTTTACCTGCTTGTCATTCTCAAACACTTGCCAGTATTTTATATTATCAGGCACTGTCAGCCTGTGTTTGACTTCAATCTCATACTTTTTGTTTGGGAAGATGGGGATCTTAAAAATCGAGGCCGAGGTGGACAACACATCGATGATTTGATTTTTCTCCCTTGGGATAGTCGATATGTCATACTCTGAAAATTCCTCGAGGAGGTCCAGCGCCATGTTTTTGTACACTCTCAGCCTCGGGTGCTTTGTTTGGTATATGCCTTTAACTTGGTTTATGACTAGGTCTGAGTCTTTGCACACTGCTATCCTCTTTGTGCCTAATTCTTTCAACACCTTTAGGCCCAGAATCAGTACCTCATACATGACCATGTTGTTTGTGCATTCGAACGAGCTTGTATGAGCGCAACTTCGTGCCCACTTCAGGGGGGCTTACCCACACGTCGACACCTGATCCTTCCTTGCTAACAACGCCATCGAAATTCATGTTCCATACCTCATCTTCTATGCGGTCTTTTAGGTCGGTGCACTATGCTGCTTTCTACGTGGTTTCCTCATCGGTCTTCGTGATGACTGTTGGCTCTTCCTCTTCAAAACTCAAATCATTGTAGAAAATAGAAGAACCAACCTCAGTGTCAATGGAGTATATGGGGTGGTTGTTTTGTTGCATTTTGTTGCTTACCATGTATTTCAACAACACTTCCCTATACAACTGTCTGTCCTGGCCGAAGATAGGAATGGTGGCGTATGACATGTCCATTTGCAAGGTCCCCTTTAACTTCTCAGCCCATGATCTGGACAACATCATGCCAAACTTAGGGGGTATGTCCACCATGACTACGTCCATAACCATGTTCTTTGAAGGAATTTGGGCCAATGACACAACCAAGTCCTTGATGAGAACCAAGCACTTGACTTTCCTCGAATCAAAAGAGAAAATGTCCTTGTAGGTTCTAGTCATATCCAAACCCAGTTCATCCATGATCACCTTTGGCATGAGGTTATGTGATGCGCCTGAATCCAACATGGCATTGTGCAGGGTCATGTCATGAACCTTCAAACTGACATAGAATGAAGGAACGTCCTTGGTATCACTTGTCTCCTTGACGCGCGGACCAAAAAGAATAGTAGGGTGATNAATAATCTATTCCCGATACTCTCCCTTTTTGATGAGTTCGTTGAACGAGACAAAGATTTTGAATTTGTCCATTTCATGCTTAAAATTAAAGGGAGGATAGACTTTCTCTACCTCTTTTCCACCCGCTTCTTGGCTCGTTTCTGGAGTTTTCTTAAGGGCCTCCTCCTTCGAATTGTTCTTCTCCGTCGCATCCTTGGTCGCGCTGTCCGGCCTCGGTCGGCTAGTGGAAGGGGTGTCCGCCGAAGGTTTCCTTATGGGGTTAGTCTGTCGAGGCTCGATAGATGCTTCCTTTCTCCCGAGGTTATATTTCCTTTGAAACTGCATGATAGCGTTCTAATACCCCTCTCTGAATTCTTTCGTTTCCCAGGACAATGCGTCATTGGTTTCTCCAATCCATGCATCATCTGTCTCTAGCATAACATCGTTGTCTCTGCTCATGTACTGGTCATGTTCGCTCTTTGTCAAAAACACGTGTGGGTTCTTGTCATCGCAACAATGCATTTGGTCTTTGAACATTTAATCGAAATCTTCATCCGCGTAGTTGTTTTGGAACGAGGGCCTTGTCTGTTGGTCTCCTTGATCTCTCTGCTCCCTCTGCTTGATCTGAGGAACTTGAACCCTCCTTAGGGCTGGGGGTCATGTTGTTCTCGGGCAGCAGGTCTGTTTCCTACAGACATTTTCTCCATTAGCTTCTCCATGGTTCTCATCATTAAGTTGAATTTGTCATCTGTGGATCTCGACATTGATGGATGCGTGTCTCCTTGGGGCATCTTATCTTCTCTGTTAAATCTTGGTTTGATCTTCCCCGACACCATCATATTCACCTCGAATTTGACTGCATTGCTCATTATCACATCTAGACTCATTGATCTTCACTCTCTAAATAATAAGGCAAAATCGTTATCGAAGGGTTGACGTATCATAACTGTGCAACCCCGGGAGGTGGCTGGACTTCTGTAGGAATCGAGTTATAAACTTTCATGAAACAGGCTGAGAATTCTTGCACCATCTCCTCCGACACCTTCTTCATATTATTATACTGCGTTAACAATTGCAAGGGGTTCTTCTTGTTCCCCCATCTATTGATGAAAGATGTTTCGAACGTGACGAAGTCTTGAATACTTGTTGGTTGTAGGGCTTTGAATCATTTCCTCATCTCCTCCACAAAAATATGCGTGAATAACCTCATTTTTGCATCTGCATAGTCTACCTTTTCCAGGCCAATGAAATCGTTGAACCAGTCCAGATGCGTTTGGGACGAAACACTCCCTTCAGCATCGTAGAGCTTAGTTCTCTGGCTGTAATTTTGGGGCAGGTCATGCAAATGGGATGGCAAAATGAGGGGGGTGAATCTGGCATCCATGGCTCTAGGAGGGTTGGGAGTTTGAGGGGTATTATTAGACACTAGGGCTTGGAATTTTTTCAAGTCAAAAATTGTCTCGTCCAAGCTGGTTTTTGACTTAGACCTAAAAAGGGTTTGTTTGAAGAATGCGTCAAACTCAAGGTCATTGATGCTTTGCACGTCGTATTTTGGTAAGGATAGACTTTTGTCTAGGTAATAGAATGGGTCTGACACTTGCTCTCTATTTTTGCACAAAATCTTCTCGGGGTCATACACAGGCTTCGTAGGGTTTGGGTCATGATTTGCTTTGGTATATATCGTCTTCGGAGCCAGGGTTCCTAAACTGCGCTACTTGATGCTACTAGTCTTTTTTATTTGGAGTCACCAGGGTAAAGGTTTCAATCGGTATAGATTTTTTTCCCTCTATTACCCTCAGGGGTCAAACTGCAACGTTAGTCATTCTCCCAGAGAAAATCTATTCAATTTCATCCCCGACAGTGGTGCCAGAATGTTAGCACTCCGTAAATCTGTTCGGCCGATAAACAGACGACGAAGGTAACTTTTTCAACCAGCTTTGAGACCTGAAACTAGCCTTTCAGATCCGGAGAGGACTCTCTCGAGGGGCGCGATCTCTGCGTGGGATATGGATTTTAAAGCAATGGCTAGATTTAACACTTTGGTATAATGGGTTCTGGTTATATTGGTGCAAGAAAATAAGACTTTGAGATATGGGTTCGATTCGAGAAAACAACATAAACAAATGAATCGGTGGCCAAACTTTGAGAGGATAAAGGCTAAGTGAGTAACAATCTTCAGTGCAAAATAGTAATGTGTGGTGGACATAAATTACAAGAAGCAACTAGGAGCACCACTGCGAGTGAATTCATAGTTAACTTTTAGAAGAAAACATTTTGTCTAAGTGGCGCGAACAAGGGGCGTTGCGCAACAAATCCACAGGTTCGAAAATTCTTTCCGAAATAGACAGAAAACGATATGAATAAAGATAACAGGAAGCACATACACGATAAAGGGAAAACAATACATCCAACTGCTACAATTAGAATCTTTTCGTCAAAGTTACAGGACCTTTGCATTAAATTTCGGTCGAACTCAAATTACATACAACAACTACTGTCTATACCAATTTTTCCATCCAACTTGGCTTACATCGAAAAGGTAAAATATATAAAAGAGGGCGTCACTTGGGCTGCCCTACTCTTCTAACTGCTAACTCTACGAACTAGGGGACTGATTGTTCTGCGTTACAAAATTCTTCGCATGACATTTCTAAAAATAGACAAAAGGCACATCTGGCTACATCATGATCATTGTAATCCACCACGGGGGTTCGGTTTGTCGATCGGGTATCTGGATGGACAAGTGTCTGTCAGAGTCCCGCTGTCTGTTGTAACTGCTCTGATTTTCTGTCACGCGTTCATGTGCTGGGAGGAAGATTTCATGGCAAGTGGAGGTAGGCAGTCATGGCCGTTATGAAGATGGAAAAATGTCTCAGGCGATGTTTCCTTAAAAAATTATCAAGATTTGCCTTCCATTTACGAATACAGGAAAATACTCGGCTAATATTGTTTCTTTTGCTCGTTGGTGAGAGCTGCGCAGACTATCTCTTGGGCCGCTTCACATTCTCTGGAGTGTTTGGCATTCCTTTCTTCTGACAACCGTTATGCTTCACGCAATTGTACAATCATATCCCGCGCCTCCCAGATCTTTTTTTTTAACCACGTCATGTTCCCTTTGCGACCTTGTGTTGCTGATGCTTCTGTAATCTTTGTCGCTAGCTGTTGTCTCAACTCTCTGTTTTCTTGGTACAGTTCAGCGAGGGCTATCTTTGCTTGTTTCAGCTGCTGAGTTGTCTCTTGATCATTTGAGCTCGAGGCATCCATCCTCCTTGTCCTGCTCCTGCTTTATCGGCTGGTACCTTCCAAAGGTTCCAGGCGGACGACGCACATCAATAATTTTTCAGCGATCGATAGTGCGCACGTTTCATCTGAGATTCGGGTTTCCACAACTTCCTTGTTCTTCCTTGGTCTGCCTCTTCTCTGAGGTATCCGACAAGGCTTCTACTGTCCTTCTTCCCCGCACAGTTTCTTCCACTCCAGGTTTTGTGTTGTGTGATGTCGTCATTCCTGTGAGCGACGGGAAAATTCCCCTTTTATCCTTGGGAATGCCTGTTGTGAGTGAGAAAGAATCCCAATCACTTTGGGGCTCGGGTCTAGCAATCCTACCACTTCGCGCGCCCTTATTTATGTTTTGAGAAGTCACCATGGCGCGACCAATATCTATCTTGTGCGAGTATATCGGGTGGATGCCCAAAATGGAGAATTTGATCGACCTGGTACTACTAGAAAACTTACAGACACACCCTGAATCTGATTTCACGGACCAAATGAGTGTAGAAACTCTGGGATTTATAATAGATTGGATGGAAGGAAGAATCGTGCCAAAGAATACTCAATTCACGACGACTAGATGTTTCGGATCGAACCAAAGATCTTCCATAACACATCCCTACATGCAAGGTACTTGCGATAAGGTTTGTGTGGCATACGTGATGTGAACGACGTAATTTTTCATTCCTTCGGCCCTCGTGATGAATGGATAATAGCCACAACACTTGCTGAAACAACTTCCATTAACTGCTTGACTCGACCTGGGGCACGTAAAGACTAACTTTTGACAGGACTCGACTCTCTGGGAACGATATGCCTGTACTATTTACATATGTTTTGATTCTGACACCTCTTCCCGTTTCCAAGGGCCAACTGACCACTTTCTGATTTAGACTCTTTCATTTTCACGTACCTGACTTCACATGTTTGGATGGATGGGTCACAATGCGACTAAAAACCGACTTTAAATGGAAGGAAAAATGGCGGCTCTAACACATGTTACATGTACATTTAGGCCCATATATACCCCCACTTGGGGTCATATCATCTACATTACACCGCATATATGCCCCCCTTGGGTCATAACAAATTTTGATGGGATTTTAATAGAATTTTGGTGTTGTTCAAACAATTGTATTTTGGAAAACTTGAATTTGTTGAACTAGATAACTTATAATCTTTTCAAGTTCAAGTTGATGATGTATTTTTTGAGGCACAAATTTAAGTCGATAGATTTGTTTAGATTTATTTTCTTCTTGCCATAGAGAAAGCACTAGATTGATCTCGGTGGGAAATTGTTTCCCCTATTATAAACGTATGTTGTTATTCCAAGGTGTTAACTATTAAAATTTTGGTATGCTCGTTTAACCATAGACAATGTCACATCATTGTCACCCAACCATAGGAATTCACTATGCCACCCCCGAGCACACTAACCTTTTCTTAGATAGAATGATTTCAGCAAGTGCACACTAGAACCAAGAGATAAACCCTAACTAGAAACACCATTGTTGTAGAAACAATACAATACTAAGAGACCACACCTATACTAATAGAAGCGTACCTTTACCAAGAGAAGCACACAAGAGAGATACTAGAAAGATTGAGACTACACCATGACAACTATTGCACCACCCTCTCTAGATTTGCACCTCCTTCTACTGCAACTACAACCGATGCTCCTCAAACTTGTGCCCTCCTTCTGCTGAGCGAGTGAATGTGCAAATGAGCTAAGGCGTCACCTTATTTATACTAATTCTGCTAGTGAACTTTTCCCATAGGACCGACCTATCTTTTCTGGCAAATATAATTTACTTGGACTTTTTTTGGCAGGGTCAACTTCTCTTTCTGGGGTTTTCTATTCTTTTGTTATTATTCTCCTTGGGACGACTTCTCTTATAGTGTTTCCACACATCTGTTTAATGGTTCTCTTACTTTCATAATATTTTATTCTAATTCAAAGGTTACACATGGAGGTTAATACCTCTCGCAACTGTCGAAACATCAACACTCCCTCTTAGCTAGGGAGGCATTAACTAAGATGTTCTTCATGTAGTGGTCTCAAACACATCCATCCATCTCACATGTGATGGGCAAGAATCACATGGTCTTGCAGACCAGTCTACAAGTAGCATCACCATAGCCACACAGGCTATCTTATGATCAAACATATCATGTCTCAAGTAATATGGCCACACGACCATCTCATGATCAAATAGATCATGTAACAAGTAGCATAGCCACACATGCTATCTCATGATCAAACAGATCATGTCACAAGCATCACCATCATAGCCGCACAGGCTATGGAATATGTAGTTGAGTCAGTTTACACAGAACTGCACTACTACCCAATCCAAGTGGAGTTTGGGCAACTGCAACTTGCCAACTCACACAAAATTTGGCATCTAGTTCATAAAGAACTAGTAACTTGTCAACTCACACAAAACATGACATCTAGTTCATAAAGAACTACTAACTCATCGACTCACACAAAATCTGACATCTAGTTCATAAAGAACCAGTAACTTGTCAACTCACACAAAATATGACATCTAGTTCATAAAGAACTAGTAACTCACCAGCTCACACATAATCTAGCATCTAGCTCATAAAGAACTAGTAGCTCGTCAGCTCACACATAATCTGACATCTATTTCATAAAGAACTAGTAAACTCTGTTTGGCACACCAGGCAACCGGTCCACAATGACCATGCATCTAATCACAAGGATTAGGTGATGTAGTGCGCACACACTACCCATCTAGCCCAAGGCTAGGAAACACCACCAACCACACAGGTTGGCCCACCAGCTTGAAAAGTTGGGTAACTCACCAGCTCTGAAAGCTCGACATATGCTAGCCTTGTGCAAGGTCATGCTGACTAGTGCCACAGTCAGTAACATCCGTACCAGACTATTTCACTAGAGTATCACTCTGCGTACCAAACTATTTCACTGGGGTAACAGTAACTTGACATACCAGACTATTTCACTGGAGTAGCCCTCTGTGTACTAGACTATTTCACTAGAGTAGTAGTAACTTGGCGTACCAGACTATTTCACTGGAGTATCCCTCTACGTACCAGACTATTTATCTGGAGTAGCAGTAACTCGATGTACTAGACTATTTCACTGGAGTATCCCTTTGCATACAACTCTCTGATATAATGGTACCTGATCTCGATATGCTTGGAATTTGTCATGAAACATCGGGTTCTCTATCAACTTCACACGATTATGGTTATCACACCAGATGAAAGTCACCTCTATTTCAATATCAAACAATTATGAAAGAAGCTTCCGAAGCCACACTACTTTGTTGCTACCTAAACATGTTGCTATATACTCTGCCTCAGCCATACTGAGCGCCACACTAGTCTGCTTCCTGTTGAACCATGAGATCATAACTGTTCCCAAATTGAAGCAGCATCCAAGTGTACTTTTTCAGTCTGCAACACTACTGGCCCAATCTGAATCAGTAAATCCTTGCAGGATTATCTCACGATCTGAAGCATATTTGAGTCCATAGTAAATTGTACCTTTAAGATAACTCATCACATGTTTTGTTGTAATCAAGTGAAAACATCTCTTCTCAACCATATACTAACTCAATGTGTTCACCGCAAATTATATATCTGGTCTTATGTTTATTAAGTACATCAACGAACCAATCATCTGTCTATACATGGTGGCATCCAATGTCTTTGAAGATGTATTACTCAATAACTTCAAATTTTTCACCATAGGTGTAGGGATGGCTTTACAATCCATCATTATGAATCTCTTTAGAATATTTACAACATATTTTCCTTGGCACAGGAAAATCTCATCCGGTTTCTGCAACACCTCTAGACCCAAGAAGTAATGCATCATGCCCAAGTCTTTCATCTCGAATTTTGTAGCAAGCTTCATCTTACTTTCATTGATGAGCTTCTCGTCTCTTGTTAGAAACATGTCATCCACATATAACAATAATATCACCGGTCCACCATCCACAACCTCGTAGTAAAGGTTGGAATCTGCTTTACTCTTGGTAAAGCCCAAGCTCATCAGGAAACTGTCTGATATGGCATATCATGCCCTGGGTGCCTTCTTAGGCCCGTACAAAGCTTTCTTCAATTTGCAGACATGAGACTCCTTCTCATGTATTTATGTACACTTATTCTGACTATTGGAGCAAGTGTCTCATCATAATCTTCTCCCTCTTGTTGGGAGAATCTTCTGGCCACAAATCAGGCTTTGTACATCTCTATTTTTCCATCAACAACATGTTTGATCTTGTAGATCAATTTGGAAGTGACCACTAACTTCCTTTCTGTTCTCAAGGCAAAAATCCATATCCCAATCCTTCTAACTCTCTTCCTCCTGTCACTGAAGTAAGGGAATCTTCCTAGGAGGTCTCATATCTCCTAGAAGCCTCTGAAGCTTCGACCTAGCCTCCTCAACTTATGGCTCCTGTCTGTCAGTCTCGAAAGATATCTCTCTCTCCCATCTGAATTTGAAAAGTACTTTCTGAATGAAAGTATCCAAGCCACTGACTCTCTCTGAGATCAGGCTCACTCTGAGTCTCCATGCTCCCTCTAAAGCTTGACTCCCTCTGAGTCTATGTAATCTTCGTAGCCATCTGCTCTCTCTGTATGTGATGATTTCCTCTAAAGTCTCCTATTAATGGTCCTGGCAAAGCTGCTCCTCCCTATTGGATCATGAGGGATGACTCCCTCTGAACTCTAGCTCCTTCTGAGATGGTACTTGGTGTGGGCACCTGGCTCACCACTAGTGGAGTCATCTGCTCCTCATGATATTGCTTATCAATGCTATATGTTTTTCATCCTGCAAAGTGTCACATGACTGTGCTGATCTCTTCTTGGTTACTGCAATGATTTTGGGTAGGCCCTTTTGGCTCTACTAACTCTGCACTAAAGGGATCTATTCAGTCATCTCTTGAGCCTTCTACTCCTTACAATCAATCTCCATATGAGATACTTTGTATCTCGCAAAAGTACCCTTCTTGCTAGAAGGTTTTAACTTCGTCCTCTTTTTCTTTAGTACATGGATGTATACGGTCCTGTATACAACTTCTTATCTGGATAGTTTGCTCCATGTCTCCAACTAGAGACCATCTAATATGTTTCCTCTTGCAACCATCACTATAGCTCCCCTAAAAGTTATCACCTATGACATGCCCGGAATAAGACCAACAACAAGGGAAAATAATAGACAAGAATAATACTCTTATAATAATAATAAAAACAATAAAGAGAACAATTGTCACAGTAGCTCCTTCTAAGAGCTATCAGTTGTGACCTTCCTAGAACAAGAGGAAAAATAAAGATGCAATAATAAGAAATAGCAACAACACTCTTTGAGTGATGTGATCAATCATTCCTCCATGGTAGCCTCCATGAAAGTTACAAGATAACCTACCCAAGACAAGAGCAACAAGAGAAAAAGTATAATAGCATTTTCATAAGAACATATCTATGTTAAGAAGAATAAAAGACAATTTCATGGTAATCATCATATCATTACCAAGGTGACTTGTCTGGAACTAAAAAAATAAGTATCTCCTAGAGGAGATGTTAGTTCATCTTGCAAACAAGTACAATAAGCATTTATATCAATAGTACTCACATGCTACTAAGTATTCATTGCATCTAGCAGTAATAGAATCTTTCAAGGATTGTTGTCACAACTATAGTGTGTACTTGTAATGTAGCAATTATCAAACTTCATATGTGCAAATCAGAAACTTGTCAATTTAATCAATCAAACCTGGAACATGGAGTCTTATCTTCAAGAATCAGTGTTGTTGCTTTCCCTCTGACTCTCCTCTACTCAAGATGACAAGTATTCTTTCCAACCCGTCCCTTGTACTAAGACAATATTTTTTCTTGATAGAAATATGAGTTAGAGAATATTATGCAATTAAACTTTAAAATATCAATCTCAATCTATCTAATACTTTGACTAAGGTCAGCTTATAAGTTTAACTTTGACCATAAATAATCATAATTTTAATAGATCAAAAAGAAACTTAGATGTTCAAAAGATCACAATAATGCCATAACAACTAGAGGCATATCAAAACAATCAAACCTATAGTGTGTTGTCCCTCTGAATGTGTTGGATATGAGATCCCTCTAGATCTACTATTGTTTCTTAGACAAAAGATCCTTTCTCCTGCAAATACCCTCAAGATAATGATACAGTTTAAACATATACAAGTACATACCTCCGATAGGAGTGGAAAATAACAATAAGCAATGACGAATCCTAAAAATTCAAGGTACTCCAACTTGCAATCTAAAGGTAGCTGGAGATGCGCTAGGGTAAGGAGCACGAGGACAACAAAAAATTAGGCCCAATGTTTCAGAGGATCTGCAACTGGTACTGCTATTCGACAACACAGGTATTCCAACAGAGGACGAACACCTTCATTAACCACTCACATAACCAGATCAAAGATCAACACACCGATGTTTTCAT
>JASDQU010881425.1:18868-51063 GCA_032191745.1 Picea mariana | reverse complement strand
CCTTAGTAGATTTCTTCTGCTGTCAACCTCTAGTAAATTTACCAAGTGCTAACAGATTCTACTCGAAAATTCCACTTGATCGGATGGCTGGCAGGATTTCGCGACTCTTGCAAGCTCACAACCTTTCAACTTTCTAGAGTGTTACCTGTCAAATTGGTCATGAGAGATTGGATACCTTTCGCTACCGGTTATTATACCTACTTATTCTATCCTTCGATTGCCCTCGATTGAGTGGTCAAGAAGGATATCAAAGGATCTTATATCAACTGTCTACAGAACTTCATGGATTCCAAGACTTCGAGAGTTCATGGTATAATGTAACTAAGGCTTTGGCTCGAAGGCCGAAGATTAATTGCTTGGTGGGATTGCAAAAATCCCATGATAAACTTTAATTTAAGCGCGTGTGTGGGATCCTCTCTGGGAGTCCTAAACTTCGAGACTTTGGGATTCTGGAGCTTTAGAAGACTTGAGGATAGGAGGGTGTGGTGAACGTCGAAGCGTTGAAACTCCCTCATTGAAATTTCAAGCCTTGATTGAGTAGGTCCGCATACACCGTGGTGGTGTGATGTGACTAGGAAGGTCCATGTGGCGTCGTGGCATGGGACATGAGTTAAGGTGGGACCCACTTTCCCCTTACCAAGTTTAGGCTATGGGTAAGTGCGGGTAGATTCCAACCATTATATCTAAGGGTTGATAAGACTCCACCATAGATCCTGGAGTGGTGAGATACTTCGAGACCTCTGGTCTCCAAGAATTTTTATACCTATGTATGAATGTTAAAGGGTCGAAGGCATGATATCCATGAATACATGGAGACACTCTCTACAACCAGCAATCATGTCACTGCTAGGGGAAGCAACCCAGGTCACAACAGTTCCATGTCGGATGATACATGGGAGTAAGGCCACGTGGAAAAGAGGATGGCCATTGGCCAATGAAGTCCTGAATACTTTAGAGGAACATAAATTTTAAAACAAAGCTCAAGTTNAAGAGGTAGGGAACTCTATCCTACCCACCTGTAAGAGTTTACTTAAGTTTTACTACTAGAAAGAGTGAAACCTTATGTTGTTTACATGTTTTGAATCTGAAGTGCATATTGTTTCTATATGTGGAATATTAAAGATAATTTTACCTTACAAGTTTTTTTACCTGTGTTGTTCATGAAATTTGAGGATAATTGACTAATAGAAAATGTTGTTATCAACACTTAAATAGCCATTGTACAACAAGGAAACTACAGAAAAAAAGAATGGTGACACACCATAATTAGGGGGGAAACTCCCACAATAGAGAGGAAGATTATATTGAGAGGAGGGTGGTGGAAACCCCTCCAGATTTAGATGAAACTGTAAGAATCCTTATGGTCAAATTACAAATATTTAAAGCAGACAATGAGAGATTCATGAGAGAACAAGAAAAGAAAACTGAAATAAATGCAGTCATGTTGCAAATCCTATCATACATACAGAGGCAATTGTAACATGGATCGATGGACAGTAATGTGGATAGACATAATACTAAGAGAACCCAAAGTTCTCCTGAGATACAAAAGCATGGCCCTAAAAATAGAAATACAATAAGAAGCACCTCAAAGAAGTCCCAACATGGAGCCAAGAGGCATGCTAACATCAAGGATTCAAATGAAGAATCTTCTAGTCAAAGAACAGACAACTCCAAGTGATTTTATAGAAGTGAGACTAGTTTACCTTCTCAGAGGAGAAGAAAGAGGAATAAACATTCCAGAATCCATGACCCTAAAGAGTTTAAGAAATCCAAACCACCCACTTTTGATGGAGATATTAAGAAGGGGGAAGAAGCAGACACTTGGCTACTTGTCCTAAAGAAATATTTTTGAGTTCATGACTACTCTATAAACTCAAAGGCCCAAATAGCCATTTTCAACTTGGTTGGAAAGGCCTCCATCTAGTGGGAGGACCTTAAGAATGTGAAAGGAATTCATGAGACGGAGTTGTCATGGAAACAATTTGATAAATACTTTACGAAAAAATACCTGTCTGAGAGGTACTATGATGAAAATACTAAGGAGTTCTATGAGCTCAAGTTCGGACAACTTACAATGGATGAATATGTCAACAAATTCCTTGAGTTGATGAGGTATGTGCCTTATATCAAGGATGAAAATACAAAGATACAATGATTCATCAGTGGACTTACTCAATCCTTTCAAGACAAGATTGATTTTGATGAACCTATACCTTAGAAGAAACCATTAGGAAGGAAAGGTACTTCTATGAGCAATTCAAACACAAAGCAAAACCTCCTAAGGATTGGAGAAAGAAGAGCAAATTGGGATTCAAGAAGAAGGGGTTTAAACCCTCAATATTTAAGAACCATGGGAAAGGCTCTAATATGATATTTCCTGCTAAATGTGTGTATCAGCAGAATTTTCCATCTCCAAGTGGAACTAAACTCTTTGGATCAGTCCCAGGAAAGATTGACTAGAAAAGGAGAGAACCATTGAAATGTTGGGAATGCGGGGAGGAACATTTGTTGAGGGACTTCCCCCATAGGTAGCAAGACAATAGGATCATATACAAAATTTTGGGAAACTACCACAGTCAATGATGTGGCTAGGAGCATGCCACAAATTTATGAAGCTATTGATAATCGACAAGCGGATCACCAAGCTTCAGTGGTGGAGATGGAAGGTAAGATTTCCAACCATCTTGTTTCTTTTTTTATTGACCCTGGTTCTAATATGAGTTATGTGACCCCTCAAACTATTGAGAAATGTAAATTCCAATCAGTAAAACATGCTAAACCATGACTAGTATAGCTAGCCACTGGAACAAAAACAAAGATAACAGAGGTCTTACCAGCATTCAAACTTATTTTGAATGGGCTAGCCACCCAAACAACTCTAAACATACTTCCTTTAGGATATCATGACCTATTGATTGGCATGGAATGGTTGGATTCCCATAAATCCAAGTTGTATTGTTATAATAAAACTTTGAAGTGTGAAGATGAGGAAGGGAGGAAAATAACCCTACAAAGAATTCAAAATTATGTCTCAGTGAGACAAATATCAGCACTTCGAGTGAAGAAGTATTGCAGAAAAGGATGTCCTTTGTATGCAATACAAGTATTGAAATATGTTAAGGACAATAAACCAAGCCTAGGGGACCATCTTATATTAAGAGAGTATAAATACATGTTTCCAGAAGAGGTGTCAGGTCTACCTCCAAGAAGAGATATTTATTTTTCAATAGAACTTGTACCTAGAGTGGTGCCAATGTTTAGAGCACCCTATATAATGAGTACACCATAGCTTGTTGAGATCAAACTGCAACTGAAGAAGATGTTGGAAAAGGGTTACATCTAGCCTAGTGTGTACCCTTGGGGAGTATCATCCTTGTTTGTGAAAAAAAAGGATGGCACACTCATAATTTGCACAGACTATCGAGAACTCAAGAACATGACCATTAAGAATAAGTATCCCTTGTCGAGAATTGATGACCAATTTGACTAGCTGAGGGGTGCTACAATATTTTCCAAGATTGACTTAAGATATGGATACCATCAAGTCTGAATTAAGGATGAATACATATATAAAACAACCTTTAGGACAAGTTATGGGCACTATGAATTTGTGGTAGTGCCATTTGGGCTTACCAATGCACCAACCACCTTTATTTTCCTGATGAATAATGTGTTATATTTTCATTAGTTTCATTAACATTAGATTTGCCATAGCATTTTTATATTATTTTAACATTTAATAATCATATACTGAAATATATATATAAACAAGAAATAAACAAGCACAAGAGGACACACAAATTTCTCCTGGGAAAACCCTAAACTCGAGGAAAAACCCAACCAACGTTTCTTACAGAGAATATTCCAATACAACCATGAAAAATCTCTAATCACAAGAGAAAACCAACAATGAAGAATCCTTATAAAAATACTTATCTTCTTCTTGTCAAACCCAAGCGAGGGTAGACAATTGAGTCACCACATAACTGATGGAAGATAGGTGGATCACTAGCATGCCACAGAACTATCACAATTGGTAACTGCAATGGTAGTTTCCACTGCAATTGCAACTGCTACTGTAACTCCAACTGCTACTGCAACTGGCATGAAGAAAGTTGGAAACACCACACAACCTTAGTGAAAATGTTCTAGAGGTAGTGCACAAGAGATATCACCATGAACAACCAAGAATATACTTCCCTAAGTGGGGTGCACTCTCCAACATAAATAGTGAAACTGCAGTTGCAAATGCAACTACAACTACCTAGTGTGCACTGCAAAATGAGAACTGTGTGGTTGTACAAATTAATTGAACGAAATTTATATTTATACTAATCTAGGCACCTATCTGGGGCCGACTTCTTAATTTGGGTCTTCAAATTTACTTATTAATTATGTGGGCCGACCTCTCTTCCTATAAACTATATTTCTACTTTATTATTATTTCTTGTGGGTCGACTTCTCTTCTGTGATCTTCTATTTCACTTTATTCTTTTCTAGGGTGTTCTTCAACTATTGAATGGTCTTCCTTTGACTTCTTGTAATATTCTTCTTCTCTAAGAAAAGTTGTCTAGGAGGAAAATACCTCTCGCAACTACCAAAAAATCAACACTCTCTCTTAGCTAGGGAGGTATCTTTCCATGATGTCTTCAACCAGTAGTTCACTGACTACTCTGCAATCAACTAGTAGCACACAATTACTACCATGCCATTGGTATCTCGAATCATCTGTCATAGTCTATGTGATCAAGAAACACACAACTACTCCCAATTGATCTGGTAGTCTCCATGATAATCATAGAGTAGCACACAACTACTACAATGTCATCCAAATAGAACATGACTGCATTGATCCATAGTTACAAAATTCAACACTCCCTCTTAACTAGGGAGGTATTCATAATGACCATCTAAGTATTCTCAATGTTGACAAATTTATCTATTAAAGGATTATATCAAGTCATCATGAAAAGCATCATCTGGCATAATACAGGCACATCTTCCAACATCAACTCTCTGGGACATACTCCATCTGAAGTAATCGGGCATGATGATAGAATAAGTCATGTGCTAAAACCTGTGCACTCAACTGAGTGTCCCACATTTTTCATGCACTCAATTGAGTGTCCCATGACTATAAGGACCATTCATATTAGTCGGGTCACCATCTGTTCCACAGGAAGAATGTCAGTCCTCCTAGATGTTGAAATCCATGGCATGGGATACAGGAACCATTCTTCTAATCAGGTCACTACATGTGCCATAGAATAATGTCAGTCCCATACCATTTTCTTTAATTGGGTCACCATATATACCATAGAGAAAATTCTAGTCCTGTATCAACCTCCCTAATTAGATCACTATATGTGCCTTAGGGGGTGGACCATTCATCCTGATTGGGTCACCAGTTGTTCCACAAGAGAATGTCAGTCTTGGACCATTTTCCACAGAAAATGTCAGTCCATGATACATCAACAATATGTACATCCTAGACCATTCTCCATGGGGAGAATGTCATTCCAATATCACACTGACTATCCATGATGCAATAATATCAACACTCCCTCTCAACCAAGATATTAATCTCCACAAGCCCCAGCTTGTCCCTGAAGTATACAAACTTCCCCTTGGACAAGGGATTTGTTAGAATATTTGTTGTCTACTCATCGGTGGAGATGTATTGGAGCTTCACTTCTCCCTTCTAGACTTTATCATGGATGTAGTAGTACTTGATCTCAATGTGCTTCGACTTGTCATGGAACACAGGGTTCTCTAAAATCCTCACACAACTTTGATTATCACAGTATATCATGGTCGAATCCAACACCTAATCAAACAGTCCAGAAACCAACTTATGAAGCCATACTACTTCCATACATGCATCACAAGCTGCAATATACTCTACCTTTGAAGTGTTCAGTGTGACAAATTTCTTCTTCCTACTAGTCCAAGAGAGCATAACAGAGCCTAAACTGAAGCATACTCCTGAAGTTCTCTTTCTGCCATCTGCACTCCCTGCCCAATCAGAATATGTATATCCTTGCAACTTCACATATCCATTCGAGACATATCTCAATCCATATCCAAATGTACCATGTAGGTACCTCAACATATGTTTTATTGCTATCCCATGTATAAGTATAGGCTCAACCATGTATTGACTCAAGGTGTTCATTACAAAACATATGTCTAGCCTGTTGTTAACCAGGTACATCAAAGATCCAATAATATTTATGTACATCGTAGGATCCACCAAATATGAAGATGAATCACTCAAGAGCTTCATATGTATCATCATAGGTGTGGAATTATAGTCCATCATCCCAAATCTCTGTAGGATCTCATCAATATATTTTCCTTGGATAATCTCATATGGCCTTTTCCACACCTCCAATCCCAAGAAGTAATACATCAAACCAAGATGCTTCATCACAAACTCTGAAGTGAGCTCCCTATTGCACCCATCTTTGAGATTCTCATTCCTTGTAATAAATAGGTCATACACATATAAGATCAATGGGAAAGCATCCCCAAGCTCATCAAATAACAATCTGATCTGGAATATCATGTCCTAGGTTCCTGCTAGTACAAATCTTCCTTCAATCCACATACATGAGACTCCTTCTCATGTATCTTTATGGTTTCTCTATGTACACTTCTTCTATGCTACTGGAGCAAGTGTCTCGTCATAATCTTCTCCCTCTTACTGCGAGAATCCTCTAGCCACAAATATTTATTTGTACTTCTCTATGGTTCCATATGCAACATGCTTGATCTTGTAGATCAACTTAGAAGTCACCATTGACTTCCCTTCTAGTCTCGGAACTAAGACGGAATCCATATCCCATTCCTTATGGCTAGCTTCATCCTCTATCACTGTATAAAAATCTACTGAAACAAGGAAATCCTCCCAGGAGGTCTCATATCTCCTCAAATCCTATGAAGCTTCGATCTATCCTTCTCAAATCATGCCACTTGTCTGTTAGTCCTGGAATATGTCTCTCTCCCCCATCTGAATATGAGGAGGAATACTTTCTAAATGAAATTCTTTGATCCATTGACTCTCTCTGAGATCAATCTCACTCTAAGTCTACATGCTCCCTCTGAATCTTAAATCCCTCTAAGTCTATATAATCTATGAATTCATCTTCTCCCTCTACATATGTTGAACTCCTCTAATATCCTATGGATTGTCCTAGGGAGGCTTCTCCTCCCTACTGAATTCTGAGGGCTGACTCCCTCTAAACTCTAGCTCCTTCTAATATGGTACTTGGTGGGGGTGCATGCCTCACCACTGGTGGATCCATCAGCTTCTTCTCATGATATGGCACATTGATTCCATATATCTACATCCCCTTTGCATCCTAGAAACTATCATGAGACCATTTTGGTCTCTTCTTGGTCACTGCAACGATTCTCGATAGGCCCTTCTGGCTATACTAAATCTTCCTGATGATCTAAAGGGTAATCAACTTAAATAGAGGAATCTATACGATCATCTTCAGAGCCTTTTACTCCTTATAATTGATCTCTATATGAGATATTCTGTATCTATGAAATTACCCTTCTTTCCAGAAGGTTCTGACCTCATCCTCTTCTCCTTCATTACATGGATGTGTATGGTCATATGCACAACTCTATGTATAGATAGTCTTCTCCATGTATCAGATAGAGACCATCTAAACTGTTGCCTCCCACAACTATCATTATAGCTCTTTCTTAGAGCTATCATCAGTGACCTTCCCAGAACAAGAAACAATAAAAACAACATATCCATGGTAACCTCCATGGAATTTACAATATAACCTTTCTGGACAAAGTCAACAACCAAGAACATCTCCTATAGGATATCAATTCATATTGTAAATAAGTGCATTTATTAATACTGAAAAATGAGCATTTACTTAATGATCATCATACCAACAATATTCAAGTGTTACAAAAATATTTTATAGAAATAGTAGTATTAGAACTCTAAAGACTGTTATTCTAGTTACAACACTTACTTTAGTTGTAGCAATATAAAATATCAACCCCGATATGAAAACATGCAGTCTAGTTGCTACTATCCCATTTCAGTTGTCATATATTGTAGGAGACATAGTCATTGATGCCTCCAAATATGAGTGCACTAGATCTAATATCCCTTTGGATCTACTGTTACTTCTTGGATAAATGTCCTTTTTCCAAGTGTACGTCTCCTGTAAACACCCTCGTGATGTAAATTATATACAAGTGCATACCTTTTAAAATTGTAGCACCATCCAACTTATCTTCTAATATTTTGAACTTATAGCACCATCTAGATTTTCTTCTAATCTGATACATTTAACAAGAATAAGTTAGAAATGTGAATCAGAAGTTTCAATGTCCAGGAAAATGTCAACAAGCCTAAAAACTCTAAAAATTCAATTTTGACGGAAATTCAATATGAGAAGTGCAGTAGGTGTGCTAGAGTGGAGAGAGTTGATTGGTGATGGAGTTTGTCCCAATCGACTTTATAATAAGTGCTCAACAAGATTGATAAGAAAAAATGTGCAACGACAAATCTCAACAATGTGGAAAATCTCACAATCTTCCTTCTAGTGGTTAGATTGTTATGAAGGAAACCTGTTGTGATCCCATGTTAGACTTTCATTAGTTTCATTAACATTAGATTTTTCATAGCATTTTTATCTTATGTTAACATTTAATAATCATATACTGAAATATATATATATATATAAGCAGTAGATAAACAAGCACAAGAGGACACAAATATTTATCCTAGGAAAAACCCAACCAACTTTTCTTAGAGATAGACAATTGAGTCACTTGTCAAACCTTAGCGAGGGTAGACAATTGAGTCACCACAGAACTGGCACAAGATAGGTGCATCACTAGCGCACCACATAACTAGCACAATTGGAAACTGTAGGTGCAGTTTCCACTGCTACTATAATTGCGACTGCTACTGTAACTACAACTACTACTGCAACTGCAAATGGCATGGAGAAAATGAGAAAAACCACACAACTTAGCACAAATATTCTAGAGGTAGCACACAAGAGAGATCACCAAGAACAACCAAAAATATCCTTCCCTAAGTAGGGCACACTCTCCAAGAGAACCAGAAATCAAAAGTAGTGAAACCGCAGTTGCAGTTGCAGCTGCAAATTCTTAGTGTGCACTACAGAAGGAGAACTATGTGGTAGTACAAATGAACTAACCCAGATTTATATTTATACTAATTTGGGTGTCTTTATGGGGCCGACTTCTTATTCTAGGTCTTCAAATTTACTTTATTAATTCTGTGGATCGACTTCTCTTCCTAGAAATTATATTTCCACTTTATTATTATTTCTTGTGGGTCGACTTCTCTTCCATGGTATTCTATTTCACTTTATTCTTTTCCGGGGTTTTCTTAAATTGTTCAATGGTATTCCGTTGACTTCTTGGAATCTTCTTCTTCTCTAAGAAAAGTTGTCTAGGAGAAAAATACCTCTTGTTGCTACCAAAACATCATCATAATGTACTCAGTAATTTCTTGGACAGATTTGTGTTGGTCTTCATAGATGACCTTTTGATCTATTCTGAGAGCAGAGAATAGGATGAAGAGCACCTCAATTCAGTGCTTCAAGTGCTAAGAGATCATAATCTCTATGGCAAGTTTAGTAAGTGTGATATCTTTTCTAAAAGAGTTAATTACTTAGGCCATGTCATCACTAAGGAAGGAGTGGAAGTTGACCCTAACAAGATAAGATCCATCATGGATTGGACTACACCAAGGGATGTCTCTGATATCATATCCTTTATGGACCTAGCAGGATACTATAGGAGGTTTTTTACGAACAAAATATCTCTATGGATGGGGGAAAACCACAACAGATGGAATGACACCCATAAATCAACTTTAATATCAAGTATGCTATATAAATGAAATGATAACAAGAGAAGTCTATAATCCCACCTCGTTTGGATGTCCAAAGAATACCATTGTTGAGAACGTGAACCAAATATTTACACTTGTAACTTGTCTTCAACAACCAAGAAATGCAAGCATATGGTAATGGTATATAATATTAGCATATAAATTAGCATAATAAATTAACATTCATAACAAATACGCCCTTGGAAATCAATACAAATATTTGCAAGATATTAATTGGATGAGAAGAGAGTATTTCTATTAATGTAATCAATAGAATTACATCGGTGAAAAAATTATGCAATGGCAAATATCGGAACTGAGAAACTAAGTCCCTCCAATTGGGCCTCCACCACTTCAATCCTCCACAAAGGCAAGCTCACATGTCGAATTCAATGAGGTTCTCCATCACAAGATAGGAAGAGCTTAGGGGATGAACACAAGAGGTTCATACTTTTAAGGACAAAGGGATGCAGACTCAATTAAGGTGAAATTTATCCAGAGTGTGTTTTCTCTCTATGATGAATTGTGTATCTTCAAGGTTTGGTTATGGCTCAATTTATAGCCTCTGAATGGAATTGAAGGGTCGATTCGGAGAATTTCTAGTATATGGAAGGTCAAGGATCATGGATCCCGTGACATGGCATGGAATCCTGATGCAATTTTAATTTTTTGAGAGCCAAACCCGATGTACGCGGGTTTTAATGGAGGATCCCGCATACGTACGTGTGTTGCATAACTGGGAATTCATGTACATGTATAAAAATGAGTATTTTAAGATCTAGAGTGATACAAAAAGGGGAAATGAAGTCTGCAGAGGGAAATGGAAGTCCACTAGAGCAAGATGAATGGAGTGTGGAAAATTTTTCTATAGCATATGCCCCCTAATGTGTCAAGTCAGAGAAGTATCTCTGATGGTCGAAATACATTATAATTCCCAGTAGTGGAGTAATGAAGACTCGGCTAGAAGTACTAGTTACTCATGAGAATATTACAATCCATATTGACTTTGTACACATGGATGCCAATATGAATTACATTACAGATCCATGTTGATATATATCAAATATTTTTTCATGGACATGAATAGGCAATACAAAGTGGACATTTGCCATAGTTTGTCATAGTCAAGAACAAGAGATAGTGGAGTCCAGTCTCAAAATCAATCGAAGATATATGTATACAATGGAGTACAATATGATCTTCCATGATCATTGAAGTCATGTAGGTACTATTCCAATGAAATACAATAAAATATATGGGGTATTTCCACTATAGGTTGGATATCCTCTACACTATCCGTTGAAGGTGCAAGTCTACATTATGTGAATAGAGGAGTTGAATTTGAACATAATGAGACTTCATTTGATTATCGTTTATTAAGGTATATCGTTAAAAAACATGAGACAAACCATCGATAATGAAATTAGGTGTCAAGGCACCAAGTACATTCAACAAGTGTGAATAAGGGTGTTGAGGTTGAACACTTGAAGGATCCATCGATCAAGAGATATTGATGTATTCCCAACTTTCGATGGCGGGATAAACTGCCACTAATGACTATAAGCCTCTAGGTACTCATAGGACTCTAGATCTCAATTCCAGAATAGATAAGTTGAAGTTGATGGAAGGAGACCCACTGAAAGGAGAGCATTAAGTCATTAAGGTATTGTTGAACCCATTTCTTTCTTTTCTTTTCCTCCACCCTTATTCTATTTTCCCACTTCTTTTAATACCCTTTCTTCCCCCCTTATATATTTTCCCTTTTCCTATTTTGTCTTTATCCCTTCTTTTTCCCTTTCTCAAAGTTACTATACTTAATCATTTCCACATTCACGGACCTTCGAACTCACGAACTATTGCACTTGCATTATCGTCCATTCACCTATGCATAAGTCTGCCCAACACTTAGAATTATTTTGCATCTCAGAATTTTGGGATTTTGGACCTGCGGACCTAGATGATGCACTTTCACTCTCTCCATTGTTTACTCGATAATTTTTTATACTTATCCATTCCATAATTTCGGACTTGCGGACCTTCAGACTTGCATACCTTCCTTTTCATACTAGTTGCCAACCCCAATGATCTGCCATTACCTGTCCCTTCACATTGTTTGATGTCACATTTATTTTTATCTCTACGGACACAACTACCAAATTTACTATTGAGAAGGTCGTTAATTAATAACGTTGTTACTGAGGCTACTAATAGTTATTTTGAGTTAATGTTTTCGTAAAAAAATCTAATTCAAGTTCATTTTACTGTGAAAAATAATAGCTCAAGAAAAAACTGGAAATCTTTGATGTGACAGCCATGAGAAAGAAATCATTATGTGGGGATACCTTGAACATCTTTTCTAGAGAATATCAAAATTATCATTGGTCACGCTCCTACTAGTATTACTAAAAATTGTTGGACAGAGAAAACAACAAAGTATGGATGTCGGGAATATTTCTAGTTGGGTGTGTTCCAGAAGTATTTGAGTGCAAGGACATCATCACCTGGTGTGTTGAAAATCTCATTCAAAACAAAAGATTTATTTCATTACACAATAGTTCTCCTACCTTGTTGGCACCTTCAATATTTAGAGAAATGTTGAAATTACCAGAGGCGAACCTGGTCTACAAAGGAGAGGAAGAAAGAAATTTCCTAAAAAGAAAGAATAATGGATTGGAGATTCTTCAAGAATATTTGCATGACCCTGCCACAATTCTTGAAGCCATATCAAGAATTCAAGTGAGCTCTTTAAAGGATCCCTATAAGGAAATTTCCTTGTTATTTTCTCAAATTGTTGGCCAGGATTCTCCAGAAACAATTCCTCGACTGGAATTGTACATATTACATTTCGTTATTCATGAAAATTCTATCTTTGACTGGGAAAAGATAATCTCAAATTAAATCTCTGCACAACTCAGTAATTGCAAGTCTGATAAAAGGTTTTAGATGTCATCTTATTTTATATTTCCCATTACATATTGTCATACTTTTGAGGGCTTAAGAATTGCCCAAAGAATTAAAATAAAAGTCAACCATGTGACTATGCGGTACCAAGCATTATGGAAGGAGAGGGGAAGTCATCATTTTTATGAGGTGTATTCAGATTTTGTATCTAAGTTCAAGAAATTGTTATTTGGAGAAGAAACTTCACGGTTGTCACTAGAAGCTGCAACTTTTCTAAAGGGAAGAGGAGTTCTGGAAAAAATGGAAGATAATAACATCATTAGGGTTTTCTGCTCCATTGAAAAACATATTTTCCTTCCCTATTATATACCTGAAAAACTATTTTTCATTGAAATGGCTCGATAATATAATTTTTGGTTCCATACATTGTCTGAGAAAAGGAAAAAAGAGTCCATACCTCTTCCATGGAAACTTGGTGAAATTCTTCTCCAGGGAATTTCCAAAATCGATGAATATGTTGCTTATTTCGAGAATTTTGACTTAAAATTTATAGAAGAAATCAATGGTTTTGACCCATATCACCTTTTTTATAACCACTTGCTTTCAGTTGAGCTTGGCCCTGCATTTTTAAAATCAGACATTAGTAAGGAAGAAGAAAATGGCAGTCATCATCTTAGTGATCAAGAAGCCGATAGAAATTTTGAAGACATAGAAACTGTCATAAGCACATCAGAGCAGATGAGAAAGCAAGAAAATATACCTTCTTCAAGCTACATCAAACAATTGAAATCATGTTGGATAGAAAAAATTAATGTGTTAAAAGGTTTAATAGCCCAATTGATTGACTTATCAAGGAGGAAAAATGAAGCATATTTAAAAATTATTGATTTGGACATAGCTCTAACTACCATTAAAGTCCTAGACCCTAAGTATCTTTCAAAATCTATGCTCATGAATCAACAGGATTTTGAAGATCATATTGAAGGATTAAAAAGGACATTCGCTGAAAAGTTCGATAATATGGTGGAATTCAAACATGATGACATTGATAATTGGCTTGTCGAATATACAAATAAGAATGAAGACATTGAAAATATATTACAAAAAAAATTTGTTGATCTTAGGGAGATTGAAGATACTTATTTGATCATATGATATCCATGTTGTTTACTTGGTGAGATCCCTTTAATATTTTATCCCATAACAAAACTAGCGACCATACTAGGGAAGAATATTCTCTACTTTGAGTCTCTTTGCAAATCCTTTCCTCTGTTGATTGTGATTTGATTTTGATTATATTCCATTCATTTCTCCAAAGCCCAGATCTATCAGATATGATAGATTTGAGATGGATCTAACAAAGATCTAACATATCTAGAACAAATCCATATTTTCTAAAAAAAAAAAATTACGCATCATCGCTAGTTTCAACATAGTTGTCATGCGATGACCATCATTGGTTGACTAGCATGTGTACCATGATGATCTGTTAAAACTGCAGATTTGCAAAAAAAGCCAGGCCTTTGATATTTGGTTGTGTTTCTGATCCATAGGGTCTTGCAATGTTCTAATCTAATAAAGTTCTTGTCTCTATTTTGGTCATTTGGTCACATAATTTTATTTCAAGTGTTGTTTGAGTGCATTTGTGTGGTTTGATTTCCATTTCTTGGATAGGTTCTGTCTTTTTTTTATAATTTCAATGAAGTTGGGAAAAGAACCCACCTAATCTGAAAAGATCTAATTGATCTGGAATCACTTCCAATTTCCTACAACCCCTTTTCTTGTTGTTGTTGTTGGTTTTTGTTTTTTCGCATTTGTATTCTTGTTTAGATGAGGAATCTTGTTGCAATAAAATTAGGAAAAAATAGCAAAAAAGAAAAAAAACTTTGCATGCTTGATTGCTTTTGAAGCATTAGTGAAAAGGCTGCATTAGGATCATTATTTGATTTCAAATTATTGTAAGTATTTTAGATCTAAAGTTTTTTTCGGTTGCTTGGTGTGTGTGAGGTTTCATTTTAAAAGCTTGCAAAGAAAAGGAAAAGGTATCTCTCCCTCCCATAGCTAGAATTCATCGAAGTGAAAATTTTGCATTGTCATATTTGCATTTTCTTGGTTGGGTCAAGAGTCATAACATCACCAAAAGTTTCATTTTCTTCCATTGGACTTAAGAAACAGCCATAAAAAGAAAACATGTAATAAAAAATCTATTAGACAAATTTATTTTATAGTGAACCAACATTAGATAGGCTTAGGGCCTTGGATTAGGATTGAGAGTAAACTCTCCAAGGACATGAAAATGAAACTTAGGAGTCATTAAAGAGTGATAAACTCATTCTTGTAACCAGTGTTTCTAGAATCTTCTCTAACATAGGAGTCAAGCGTGAGGTTGCATCGTAGAAAGTAGGGAGATTAACCCTCTCTACTTGTTTTGGTGTTTGTGATATCACTTTGATTGCAATGCATATAGGGGTTTCATTGATTTACACCTTCAGAGCTTTGGGGTAAGTTACCCTTACTTTATGTGCAGTCAGACTTACAACTTTTCACATGGTCATTGATTGTGAGGTGGTAGCCATACTGACCTTTCCTAGGTAGCTACAGAGGTGACTGCAGGTGTTATATGCCTATAGTACCTGGGGCGGATGTATGTTCATAGTCTCAGTTCCTTTGGAGGGTGCCCACCTTAATAAAGGGCACTTGCATCAATTAAGGTTGTTTTATGTAGATCATTGTAACTACTCCTCATACCTTCGCTAGCCAATCTTGTGGGGACTTCATCTACCCTATAGTGTTGTTTTTCAAAAGGACCCTAAGACAATTGATTTTTTTGTTGTTACCCTATATTGATTAGGGGTGTGCTCTTTGATTCTGAATCTAGGTCAGCCTTAGGTTTTGTGTTTGGATTCGCACATATTACATTCACCATGGATGAATGACCACATCGGTCCCTTCGAATACAAGTATTGGATCACATCACAAGGATGCAATCTCCTCTAAAGTGATGTGAGATAGGTGACAAGGAATTCAAAGGGCCTCAACTTTGGTTTGAAGAGACTAGTTTCATCAAAGTAGAAGTGGTAGACGAATGTTCTCCACCAAATTTTAATCCTCCTTTGACTAATCCAGACACATATGTACTTGTCCAAGTAAGGAAAATTTTTAGTGAGCCTTTTTCTTTGTTTAGTCATATTCCCACAATGTTTGGACCAAGTGTGTCATCCAGTGTAGTCGAGCCTATGAGCACATCATCAAGTGGGAATGGGGGAAATCCCCTCGAAGGCATCTTAGTGATGTCCACATTACCACCCCTTAGCTCTATTGGACCCACATTATCTATACGATTTTCCATTGGTCTCTTGATCTAGGGGACACCAACTATGTCATCATTTCCATTAATTAGTATACCTAGTATCCATACATCCATCCCATACACTTTGATTCCCACTTATTGATCCTCTTCCAATTGGGGGCCAAGCCTTGGTTTTAGCATGGGAGGTGGAATTGTTATAGCAATATTTGTCTCACCCCATGCAACTTGCTTAGAAGGCCTTTACAACTTCTCTATGTAGACTTGAAGTCCCCTTTTGCAGTTCCCAGAGACAAAAATTGTATTTTTCCACATATACGCACCCTAACAGCTATACAACATGTGTATACACAGGTTTCACCATTACAGCCCATGTACATCGGGTTTTGTGCTCAAAATTAAAAAATGTTGTTGGGTTAACATGCCACGTCACAGGATCCATGATACTTGACCTTCCATCTACTAGAAATGCTCCAACTCGGCCCTTCAGTTCCATTTGAAGGCTATAAATGGGTCATATCCAAGCTGTGGAGAAGAGGAGAAGAATTCAACTTTGAGAGCAAAGTTACTCTCGAGAAATTATTCACTTCATATTGAGTATGCATCCCTTTCTTCTTTTAATTCTGAACACATTGTTCAACCCCCAAGCTCTTCCCTATTTGATAGAGAACCTCATTGTCTCTCTTATATGATCTTGCCTTTGGTGGAGGATTGAAGTGGTGGAGGCCCAACTAGAAGGGACTTAGTTTCTCGGTTCCGAACATGTCAACACAGAATTTTGTCATTCATACACTTATGTTGATTACATTTTAATAGAAATACTATTTTCTCGTCCAATAAATGTTTTGCAAATATTTGAATTGTTATTCCATGGGCATATTTGTTATGAATATTGATGGATTATGCTATTATATGTGATAACTTTATATATTATCTCCATATGTTTGTGTATATTGGTTGTTGAGGACAAGTTGCAGGTGTATTGCTTTGAGTCAAGTGCTCAATGGTGGACTCCATCGAATGTTTGGATGAGGTAGGCTCTTTATCTTGTCTTGTTAGCATGTTTGTTTATATATCATACTTGAGATTAGAGTTGATTTTTGTAGTAATTTGCATCTATTGTGGTTTACCCTATGACATAGAGTGATTTTCCACATAAAATAATTGGCGAACATACTAGGAAAGGGAATCTTATTTTCAGGGTTTGGAGTGTTTTTCTCCTTTGGTTGCTCTCGTTTACCTTGAGTTTATTGTCGTATAATTTCTTGACAGCCTCTTTTTATTTTGAGTCTGATTCTCTTGGCCTTATCCTTAACCTAACAATGTTTTAATACATATACATGGGTTTTCCCTTGACAGATGCGTACATACACGAGTTGTCGTTCTATAAGATCCGTACATACGTTGTTTTCTATAGAATAGTCACATACATCATCCTTTTTTTATTCATTGTTGATTTTGATGTTCGTTGGGTAAGTGTTGATGGTTGATGAGTATTCTTAGGTCTTTGTCATGATTTTTAAGTGCCTGCAGAGTGATAGGAAACCTTCTTTTGCTTGAATTTTTGGGCGGCTTTTCTTTCTCATCATCATTTTCATTGGTTGTCCTTGCATCTAGGGATGGTTGTTTGCTTCTTGATATTCTACTTGGTTTGTTGGATTGTCTATGTTTGCATACAGTAAGTTATTTATATCAAGTTGTTGTTCAGTCCTTTCATTTTCAATCTTTTATATTGAAAATGAAAAAATATACATTTTGCATTGTTGGCATTTGGTATTTTGGGTTCTTATTGTTGATCTTAGTACATGTATGGAAAGATTGCATCTTATTTGAAATTGCAGAATTGAATTGAAAGTTGCATTTTGAAAAGCTTATCATTTATTGAGAATTGAAGTTGGGACTTTGCATTATATTCATATTCATTTCTTTTACTTGTTGAGTTATAACATCATCAGTTTCACGATTGCACCTTTTGAGTAAACAAAGCCACTAAAATTAACGTTGATAAATTTAAAATTGATTAGAAATGATTTTATTTTCCAGGGTGCACAAACTAGCTTAAGATTTAGAGCCTTGGAATAGGATTTTGTGAGTAAACTTCTCCAAGGCTATTAAACTCAATATATGTGTCTAACTAAGGGAGTGGTGAAATCCATTGTATAATTGGTGACGTCAGGAGGCTCCGCTCACACCAGAGTTAATCATGAGGTCGCGTGAATTTTGTTGAGGAGATATCCCTCCAATACCTTCTTAGCATTAGAGATATTTCTGGGGATCTATTTGTATATGGGGGTCTTTCTAGTACCTTTACCTCTGTGAGAGGCAGTGCTTTTGAGATTTTGGGCTTTGCTACCTTTCCCATAAGGTGGATCTGACTTACGATTGTTCTCCCACGCATTGGTTATATCGTGGTGGCTTAGTTGCTTGATATAGGTAGCCACATATGTTACTTGCAGGGGTTATTCTATAGGTACCCTGGGTCAGATAAGGATTGGACAACACATAACCTTTATGGATTATTACCTCTTCGAGGGGATCTGATTGATTGGTTGTTAAGCCAATGAGGGCCCTTATAACTGATTCTAATACCTATGATCTTTTGCAGGGTGTCCCAAGGCCCTCTTGGGTGAGGTATACCTACTTTAGTGAGGGAGGCCCCTTTCATCCACTTTATAATGTTTGTGTGCATATTGGCATTTTTACTTTACTTTAGTGTGCTCTTTGATTATTAGTTGACCTTAGGATTTTGTATTGTGTCGTGAGTTTTCATTTCTATGGTTAGTGGAGCCCCCGTGACTCCCTCAGTTGCCGTTACCCATCCCATGGTGTTTTCTTATTCCATGGGGACAAATCCTTTTGTATTTCTGAGTGGTACATTGAATCATGATACTCAGCCAATACTTTGGGCCTCTAATCATTTTTCTCATGGTATGCCAGACATGTCTTCGCACTTTCCATCCTCTGTCTCGTCACCTTATGTGAATCCTAGTTTTGGGTCTGGAGGCATGATGCCTCCTTATTCTCCCTTTTCACTCAATGGGAGTCATGTCCCTCAAGAAACTCTTACGATAGGAGGTTGGAATATTCCTTCCTATGGATCCAATCCTAGCTTCACTTTTCTAGGAGAAAGTGCTCAAATGGGAGGTCATTCTACTTATTACATCTCGTCCATCTATCCTTCTTCCACTATGCCAGTTCCTACAAATGCTTTTCCCATGGCGTACCTTCATCTGTCCTCTGGTGTGTCATCCAGAGGGAGTCATTTTTATAGTATGGGAAACCCCCTTCATGAAGTTCCTTCATCTGGGGGCAACATATATCCTCACTTGAGTAACCCTTGCCATGTCACTTTCTCTTCGCAAGTGACTTTCTTGGTGACGATGCCCTTACAACCCTTTATGAATCAGTTTGGAGGAGGATAATTTCCTTCTGGACAGGGCCATAGTGTATACCAGAACCTTTCCTAGCCTACAATTTCTCAAAACCAATATTTCCCGGAACCTTAGTCTCAAATGCCGCAACCAACCGTCGCCAATCCAGTCACTGCAAGTCATACTGGCATTATATCACCAATCTCTGCTAGTCATGTTGAAGATTGGTCAACAACCTATACAATCTATATTGAATACATGAAACCAACCGCTACAAGTTATGTTGGGGGAAAAACTCTAGTTAATGCTAGTCACACTGCACATACATCACCAACCTTTGCTAGTCATGTTAAGGATTCATCACCAACCTATTCTAGTCATGTTGGGGATTCATCGCCAACCTCTTCTAGTCATGTTGGGGATTCATCACCAACCTCTACTAGTCATGTCAAGGATTCATCATCAACCTCTACTAGTCATGTTGAAGGTTTTTCACTAGCCACTACAAGTCATGTTGGGGGAATTCATATGATTGAGAAGCCTAAACATGTAAGACGTAAGCCCAAGTTCCTTTGTAGGCTTTGCAAAGGAGATCACCTTACTTGTTTGTGCCCTCCTACTATTGTGGTACAAGAAGCATGGTTATTTCCTAGGGGCCCCTCAGGTTCTGAGTCGCCTTTCGTTTCCCAACCTTCTTTGGTTGATACATTGATCATGTCGATGCAATCTTTGGCTAACACCACTCTTCGTGCTGATGCAATCTTCGGCCAACACCACTCCTGTTTTCGGTAGTGATGCATATCTTGACCTTGTTATCTTTCATCCTTTTCAACCAAAGATTGAAGAAGTGGTCATGTCGATACAATCTTCAATCAATCCCACTATTCTCTTAGAGAGTGACAAGTCTAAGGAAGTGACATTGTCGATGCATTCTTCGATCAATACCACTCTTCTTTTGGAGGGTGATGTGTCTTTTGACCACGTCCTTAGCATTTCTAGCTTTGTACCTTCTAAACAAGGGATCCTTCCACTCTCCCTCCAAGTCCTAGGGTGGTTTCCTTTGATTGGAATGATCTTGTAGATCCTCAACTTCCTTCTTCTACACCCCTCCAGATAAGGGGAATTCTTCGATATATTGTAGATAAGGTAACCTTTGGAAGTATTTTATCCTCCTCGACTTGGAAAGATTTGGGTTTTCCCAAGATTGTGTCAACTATCTATGAGTTGTTGACTTTCGACAGAAGTCCTGCACGAGAGCCTTGGCCTCCCCATGATATCTTTCTTAGAACAGTATTCCTGAGTCTTGTTTAAGCTCTTTTCTGACTCTCTCAAAAAGAAAAAAGATTGTCAAGTGAACTTGTCTCTTTCACACTCATAAATTGGTTTTGAAAGGACGTTTATTTGGTGTAAGTTTAACCCTTTTTTATACCAAGTAGACTAATTTTGAAAAAGGAACACTCTAGTCACTAGTGGCTAGAAGAGTTCTCTTGGGTATTGTTTTATACTTTTTTGGGCCTAGGGAACTAAATTTACGAAAAAGGACATTCTTTGGAGTTAAGTTGTAATTGCATCTCATTCTCTTAGATACAGTATTGAGCCTATTATCAGTTCTCGCTTTCGTAGTATAATCCTATCACCTCATTTGTTTTCATCATCGGCCAAGCAGAGCCTTGTTTATATCCTTTGCAGCTTGACACCCTATACCCCAAGAGGAAACATTCCCCCAAGTGTCCTATTATGCATGCACCTCCTTGCATTGAGAATAGGTATGTTCCATTGTTGGAACTAGTTTCTTACTCGCGACACTTGTTTCCTCCCCTGTATCATAGCATTCATTTGACTATGAAAAAACAAAAAAACACGGGCGGGAAAAGAATATTATCTCATATTGGTAGCAGTCGTGTCCCCTTTGAACATAGCACAAACTTTTGAGTCCCCTTGTCATCAACATTTTGGGTTTAGCATGACCTTAGGAAGTTAAGCTTGTTACATATATTTTACTCCCCCAACTACTAACTTTTCCAGTCCCTATGGAGAGTTTGATTGGTGCCTCTTGCATCACAAAGTTTCATCATTAAGTCTATGTTTCCAATGTCATCCATATGTCTCATGCTCTTCTTCAAAGGATTTCTATCATCCTGTGTCAACCATTTCTCAAAACTCTTGACTTTGCATGTCAGCCATACCCTAAGTATGTCTCAGAATTACATGAAGTTGTAGTCCTACCATGCACCGTGGTCCTACTTTCCTTATGGGTAGGTAAACTTGAACCCAAAATTTGGAATTTCCTCATTGGTCATTGACTGGGGGGTTTCCCTTGTGTTCGAAGAAAATAAATCTATTCACACATTAGGATTCGTGCAGTGTATTGGATTCCATTAGCCTTATTGGTGGTTTCCTCGCCTTTGTCAACATTTTTCCTTATTGGATTCTATTCAGAGGGTATTTTATGTGCACTACTTGCATCTGGTGCATGAGAAAGATGCACAGGGTCATTGGTTCGTGAACATGTTATTCGTCTGAGTTCCTCCAAATCATCAAGCTATTGATTTGTAACTCATGCTAACTAATGAGATATGCCTTAATGGTTTCCTTTCAGTAGGTCTTCTTCCATCAACTTCAGCCCATCTATTCTGTAAATGAGGCCTAGAGTCATATGACTACCTAGAGTCTTGCAGTCATCAATGGTAGGTTCTCTCTCCATCAATACTTGGGAATACATAAATTTCTCCTAATCGATGGATTCTTCAAGTGTTCGACCTCAACACCTTTATTCACACTTGTAAGAATGTACTCGGTGCCTTGATACCTACTTTCATTATTGGTAGGTTGTCTTGCGTTTGTTAACGGTATACCTTAATGAATGATAATCAAATGAAGTCGCATTGTGTTCGAACTCAACCCCTTTATTCACATGATGTAGACTTGCACATTTGGCGGATCATGTAGAAGACTTGAAGACATCAAGTCACAGTCGCATATTTCCTGAGTTGTTGCTATCATTCATTGGACCAGTACCTATATGACTTCAGAGATCATGGGATATCAGATTGTACTCCATTGTACACAAATATCTTCAGATTGATTTTGAGACTGGTTTTCATTGGGCCTTGTTCATGACTATGACAACCTTTGGCATGTATCTACTTTTGTATTGCTTATTCATGGCCATGAAAAATTGTTTGGTATATTTCCACATGGATCTGTAGTGTAATTCAAATTGGTAGCTATGTGCACAAAGTCATTATGGATTGTAATATTCTTATGAGCAACTAGTTCATCCATCTGGGTCTCCATTACTCCACTTCTGGGAATTATAATGTATTTCATCCATCGCAGATACTCCTCTGACCTCACACATTAGGGGGCATATGTTATAGCAAGATTTTACTCACCCCATGCAACTTGCTCAAAAGGCCTTTTCCATTTCCCTATGCAGAATTGAAGTCCCCTTTTGCAGTTCCCAGACCTAAAAATTGTATTTTTCCACATATGCACACCCTAACAACTATACATCATGTGTATATGTAGGTTGCACCATTACATCCCGCATATATCAGGTTTTGTGCTCAAAATTAAAAATGGTGTTGGGTTTCCATGTCACATCATGAGATCCATGATCCTTGACTTTCCATATACTCTAAACACTTCGAATCGACCCTTCAGTTCCATTTGAAGGCTATAAATGGGTCGTATCCAAGTTGTGTAGAAGAGGAGAAGAATTCAACTTTGAGAGAAAATTTACTCTTGAGAAATTATTCACTTCATATTGAGTATGCATCCCTTTGTCCTTTTAAGTCTGAACACATTGTTCATCCCCCAAGCTCTTACCTATTTGATAGAGAACCTCATTGTCTCTCTTATATGAGTTTGTCTTTGGTGGAGGATTGAAGTGGTGGAGGCCTAGCTGGAAGGGACTTATTTTATCGGTTCTGAATGTGCTGACACAGAATTTTTTCATTCATACACTTATGTTGATTACATTTTAGTAGAAATATTTTTTTCTCTTCCAATTAATGTCTTGCAGATATTTGAATTGTTATTCCATGGGCATATTTGTTATGAATATTGATGGATTATGCTATTATATGTGCTAACTTTATATATTATCACCATATTCTTCTATATCTTGGTTGTTGAGGACAAGTTGCAAGTGTATTGCTTTGAGTCAAGTGCTCAATGGTGGACTTCATTGAATGTCTGGACAAGGTAGGATCTTTATCTTGTCTTTTTAACATGTTTGTTTATATAGCATACTTGAGATTAGAGTTGATTTCTGCAGTCATTTCCATTTGTTGTGGTTTACCCCATGCCATAGAGTGATTTTCCTCATAACAAGAATCCCTTCCACCTCCAGCAATCCTATGATCAACCTAACATCATTAGGGGATGGTGTACCATTTGGATGGAATATTCCTAGTGGTTTTGTGGTTGTCCCTAGTTAGGTTGGGGGTAGTAGTATGCCAAGAGGTTTCAACTTTCCTTAAGTTAGCACAACCTTCCCTAGGGACTTTATATCCATTAGGGGAAACTTTTCATCATGGGGAGGATTTCCCTTTGTTATCACATCTAGTCCTAGGGGTTTCTTTCCTGAGACTAATTTTGGGAATGTTTTTCTAAGAGGATATACACTTACCCCTAGGGGCATGTTTGGTCCTGGGAGTAGTCATGCTCCTAGGAGTAGTCATGCTCCTGGGAGTGCCACCATTCCTGGGGGAACTCACTCTTCAGGAGATCCTCAATCCTTCAGTAGTATAAATATAGGAGGGTTGCAAGGTCCATATGGAACAACAGAGACTTCACCTCCCTCCCAGTATTCATTTGCATAGTTTTAATTCCTCACAATGTTAGACTTACCCGATTTTTCATGGTTAATGAATGACCCTATTTCCCATGACCCTTCATGGATGGTAGGTCCTATGAAGCGACCTTCATATATTTCAAAGTTCAACGACAATCCAGGAGATGACCCCTCTACACAAATCATGACTTACCACTTATGGTGCTCATCCAACTCATTGATGGATGATAGTGTGAGGTTACATATTTTCCATAGATCCCTGACTGGAGCTTCCACCAAATGGTATATTGAATTAAAAGGAAGTTACTTTAAAATCTTCAACAACCCGAAAATGGTGTTCTTGAAGCATTACCAATTACCCATATGGTATGATATTGGAACTGATCTCTTGACTTCACTATGTCAAGATAATGAAACTCGCATTTATGATCATATACATGAGTGGAGATGAAGACGTACGATGATTACAAATCAGATTTTGGACAATCTCCTTATGGAGTGGTTCACCAGGTCCCTCCTACCACCCATTTCTAAGGATGTAGCTATTGTCAGGGAAGCTATTGATGAGCAATCCATTCTACATGCCCAACACTTAGACATGATTTATTCACAGTTGGTCACACTTTATGACATTATCCAAAATTCTCCTAGACTTTTGACATATCTAAAGAATCAAAACCTAGGGCCCCATGTGGATAGTGTGGTTGGTTTTGTTTCTCATTCCTAGTTGATTAGAATCCTCGGCATCCTAGAGGAAAGAAGAAAAGGAACAAGAAAAATAATTCCAATACTAAGAAAGGGATTGTGCCCACCCAAAACACTCAAGAGGGGGGAACTAAGGAGAATAATAAGATTTGGTTTCCTTGAATGATCTATGGGGAAGACCACCCTCCTCATCTATGTCCCAGGAAGGATGGGATCCATCACTATTTGGCGCAGCAGCAGACCCCCCAACAACCTGTTGTCTTAACCCATCCTTTCCCCCCTCAAACTCAAAATATGGTTGCCACAAATCCTGCCCCTCTCCAAAGGGGCATGGAAAGTACCCCTCATCAAGAGGGTTCTTCCTCAAATGTTTCCATTTCCATGTGGGACCAAATGGTTAATTTGTAGACTCGAGACAAGAACTATAACATTCTCAAGCCTTCCCATGCCATACCAGAAGCATCATTTTCTTCCCAACCTAGCGGCCCTCTTCAAATTGAAAATCCATCCTTTAACACACCACTTCACCCCCCAAAGGGTTTTCTTTGACGTACAATGCATAATCACAACACACAGGCTTCCCACAACTACAATATTGTAGAAGACTTGACCCAAGCACCATGTGCCATGTCTTCTCTCAAAGTTCTCCAAAGTTTCCCAATGTAGCAAAAAGCCTTGTTATCATCCATAGGTGAGGTTGATCCCTTGGAATTGAGATTGATAAATTTTGAAACTTCTCAGGTTACTAATAGGCTCTCTCATCAGGTCGCCTTTCATATCATAGTGCAACATTGGGGGAAAACATCTATCAAACTGTGATTGATGAAGGAGCCTCGACTTGCATCATGATTATGTCTTGTTGGAAATATCTAGACTCTCCAAAGCTTGATACATCTACTACGCTATTGAAATCATTCGATGGAAACATGTTCCAGTCTCATGGAATAATCATTGCCTTACCCATCAAGTTAGGTGGTAAGACTATCTCTATTGTTGTGGAGGTCGTTGATGCACATCTTGAGTACAATTTTCTACTCAAACGTATTTGGTTCTATTTAATTATTGTAGTTGTCTTGTCAATATTTAGGGTCCTACATTTCCCTCATAAAGGGAAAATCATTACGATTGATCAGCTTGCATTCTATACCCCAGACCTTGGATCCAATGTTAGGTATAATGTACCCTTTTATCAGTGATACCCAACATTCCTACATGAGCATTGGTGTGGGGATGTTCAAATATCCTTCACTTATGGAAATATTTCCCCTTCCCCCACCATGTCCCACTATAAACCTCATTCCTATCAACATGATTTATTCATTTACCAGTGGATCCCTTGGGTCTTCTAATCCTTGGGTGGTACCTCGTCTTGAGCATGTTGAGTTTTGTGGAGCTTCCTTGCCGCTCACCACAATCGAGATTGTCGATCCAACAATACCATCAACATCAACTGATATTGTTCAACACCTCCATCCTCATATGGAGTGTGATAAACCTATTCCTCCCATACAGGTTGTTGACTCTCTGAGTTCACGTGATTTCCTAGATATTGAGTTGACTTTTGAAGAGGCCATCCTAGAAGTCATGGATTCCATAGAAAATCCAAAGGATGAGGTCATGCATCAATCATATTGTCTTGATTTGGAAATAATGATATTTATCATGATGAGTCATGATTCAATACTTGAGGCATTTGATAGGACATCCATTATCCCTCCCATTCTTGACCCTTTTCTGCATTGATTATATTTTTTCTACTAAATTCTCTGCTTCCCCTTCCCTCAAAGATTCATGTTTTATACTTCCTTCATGTCTCAACAGAGCCCATCAAGGAGCTTCCGTAGCTCACAATAATACTCAAAATGAATATTTATGTATGCATAATTTTTTTTCTATGCAGCATGGCCCCGACATGGTAAGCCATATGATGCCAACATTGGCTCATGCGTTCATCAATTATGAAAAAGATGCTTGGTTGGAGCCTAACATTGGGCTCTACACTACATAAATCGTCAGAATCTGTAGTTCCTTGTACATAGGTGTGTGGTGTGAGTGCTTTTTTTTCATATATCATATCCAAAAAATCCAAAAATATTTTCCTTTTTGAGATTTCACTATGCGTTTTGACCCCAATATCTAGTTTACATTTGTTGACAGGATTAAAGGGAATTTTTTACAAAGTTGGTGACTTCCACTGAACTTGAGGTATGTGTTCCCAAACTGGCATATAGGAATATGTTTTTCTGTACATTTCCATATTTTCATTCTTAACAATCCATTATGTTGTTACATTATGCCTTAGGTTTGATCCCTATTGGTTGTGACATTAGCCACTCATTTTGCACATCATAGTTGGTTTGATAGTGCCTACTCTTCATGGTCGCCATACTTGGCACCCATATTGCCATTCAGTGCCCATGTTGTGATTTCCCATAGGCCCAAGAGCCCTCCTTTAGACTCTCCATGACTTGAAGTTGAGCCCCATTTTTCTCTCTTCATCTATATTTTAGCCACATTCTGAGGGGCTTCTTGAAAAGATTCTTTCTTAATGGTCTCCTATACATTTGTTTCCTATGTCTTAACTCCTACTGTTGTAATTTCATTTCCTTGATTCACTTACCGCCATTACAGTAGCCTTGACCATCCCCCTCTTGCATTGTTTGGCCTCTGTTTTCATCCATCTACCCATGGAGAGAACAACTGCTAAGAGTGGATCTCACTTTCCTACACCATTTGCATTTATCTTGCTTAGGTCAGTTCCATGCACTTGAAACATAGGAGCATGTTATTAAGCCACATGTTCTCTCCCACTTAGTATACTTTTATCTCTTTTTTGGACTTGTAAAAAGATACGAAAAAAGAATATATCGATATTACTTGCATCATTCTTTCTTTCTCATTAAACCATGAACGAAACTAAGCATACTTGTGTCATTCTTTCAAGTTTGTTAAACCATCAAGGAGACAAAAAATACAAAAAAATAAAAAAAGAGGGGTTTTTCCACCATTGGTCTATTCTCAAAATGGCAACGTCAGTTGATTCACCCTTGAACATGGCACATGTTTGAGTCCTCGTCATACATTTTGGTTTTAGCTTGCCTAGGAGTCGTCCCAGTAATATGAGTCATAGATACTCCTCCAACTAGTTACTCTTCCAATCATCATGGAGACTGCTTCAATGCATCCTAGATTGTTGCATTATATTCGTCCAGCTCTTATGTCTCACTGCCAAGTCACCAATGTGTCATGCTATATGTTCAAGGAAAATTTAATCTTGATTTGGCCATCTACTATTTTGTTGACTTTTTGAGTCAGTCATCCCTATGTCAGTTGTACTTAGTAATTCTCTCTTGACATCATCTCTCAAAGTATGTTTTGTGTCAATTGATGGGGGATGTCCCTCCTTTGATGGATCTATTCCTATTGATTTCAATGCATTATCTAGGAGAGGGATCTAGAAACCAGCTAGTACCTTGGAGCTTGCAATTCCCAGTCGCAGGCCTCCTCGTGATCGACAAAGGGTTTATTAACTCTTGTTTGATTGATTCTATGAGTGTTTGACACCAGCTCATATATTCACACTCACTAGATTTTACTAGGTACCTTTGGGTCCATATTCATATTTGATGGGTCCCCTTTCATATGTTAATGATATACATCAATGACCGATAATCAGACGGTTTTTTCCATTCTCAACATCATCTCGTATATTCACATGTTGTATATTCATACCATCGAGGTTTGGGATGAATAACTTGGCTTTGGGGGCCACAACATTCATTTAAAGCATCCCCTCCCAATTTGTGATGGAGTATATCAATTGTCTATGAATACTTTGAATACTTCAGTGGTACTCTCCTCTATGCTCATTGTCTTCCTGATATCTATGTGTTGTGTCATAGGTCCACATTGTATTTGTTGGTGGATATGATTATGTTCATGACATAGATCCACATTTTATTGTAATGTATTGTATCCATCCATTCCTTTTTTTACCTCACTCATTAGGGGGAATCTGAGTTAGCCTTAATTTCCACCCTACATGCCAGAAGGAAATCCATAAGAAAATGTAATCCAAAATGCATGTTTTTCCTAAGATTTCAGCCCTTTTTGGAGATCATTGTTGGACACATAGTGGACAACAAGTGATTATCATCACAGGTCATTAGTATTTTAACAAGTAATGACCCCTTAAAATTCTATATTCGAGGAGTTACGAGTATATAATCAAGGTATGAGTTGTATCTTCATGGCAAGGGCCTAGGAACTCACAGCATTCGAGTCTCTAGTGGTCTCTAGAAGATCTAGAATCTCTCCCAAGCCTCCTCCAAAGAACTATATAAAAAAGGAAACTCTTGGGAAAGAGAGGAATAACTCAAGAGTATTTTTATGTTGTCCATTTATAGAGGTGATTTTCTCGTCCATCATAGCTAGAAGTCAAAGAGCCTAGCCTAACCAAGAAGTTGAAGGGAGAAGCAAGGAGAAAGGAGTCAAGGGAGGATGGCATCATCACCAAGGTATGTTTTGATGTAAGTTCTTTGTTATATTAATATATCGATGGTTTTCCCCTAATAGTTTGTGTTTATTATAGATTTTAACTTTGTACAATAATTTACTGCAAACATATTTTCAATAAAAGAAAATAAAATATACAATGAAAAATACACACATTACACAGAGATTTTTCCCTTGGAAACCCAAACCGGGAAAACCAACATGTTCTATATTCATTCACCTCATACATTGTTTACAATACAATATACATATAGGATCTACCAGCATCCAAAACCCTAATCCAATGACCCGGATTAGTCAACAACCCTAATTTCTTAGAAAACCATGTGCCAAAACCACCTAAAAATGGACATGAAAACTAAGGACCACCCAAAAATGGACACGAAAACCAAGGAAAAAAAATTCAAGGGCATTTCCCCCAAACCCCCACACAAGGGGGCTCCCTCCCCCCCTCTTACCCCCTGCATTCCCACCTCAACATAGACACTAGTTCTAGTCGTGCAAAGAATATAACACATATCCAACATTTATGATGCAAACTTTTGGATTTGATTTTATGAATGGTAAATCAAATTATATCTAAGGTATATTAGTGATTTATAACACTAGGAGAAGAAGGATATTGGTGTTGATTTTTTCTTTTGTGAAGGAAGCAAGTTGCAAGAGCTGGAGTTTCATTTCAGGAGTTACAACAACCATGATACACAAAAACAACCTTCAAGACAAGGTATGCTAATCTATCCTCTCTTGGTATAAATGATATTGCTTGAATTAGATATAGGAATACCATAGAATTCTAAACCCCTTTCTGTCTAGGATCAATAAGCAAGTCCTACGAAGATTTTTTTGTATATTCAATGAGATCCATGTGAGATTTTATCCCATAACAATTCCCACTAAGCATAACTCAACATCCTTGGAATTGACTTTATAGCATCACTCTCTCTCATTCTTTGAATGTGGGAGAGAACCAGAATATCCATCCAAACCCCATTCAAAATTATATGGTAGATCAATTAGAGAATAAATATCCTTAAAACTTTGAGAAAGTATGGTTTGCATCCAGTTGATGGGGAATTTTATCATCTTTTTCAATAATAGAAAACCTATAAATTAATATTCTTCCCTCAAATGGTGTTATTATTGTAGGAATGATAGCCCAACATGTATTCTAAATATCGGTTGGTGTTCATGAGGATAATTTTGGTACTTGCACTCTTGGCTTGATGGTCCAAAGAGAAATAATATCATGAGAAAATTTGAAGTCATTGGTTTTGATTATAAAATAAAATCAGTGGTGTAGTGGTCACCTTCTTATATCGAGCATCACATATGTCAAGCCTCCTTGCATATTGAAATAACAATTTAAAAGTATTAAATGTTTTTTACCAAACACTATTGGTGTTACAAAGTGAAAGGATATTTAAAGCTTCCAAAATATTAATGGTGACAAGTTGATTAGAGCATGTAATAATTAATGTGATTTCAATGTTAATAAGGTACCATTGTAAATTGCTTCTTATTGATCTCAATTTTAGGACACTCCTGAATCACTTTAAATTTAGATTCAAATTTTTTCCATGCAATTGTGTCACTTTATCGGTTAACAATATTTGTCAACAATGACACTTGAATTTTCAACTTTGATTGAATATGTAAAGGTCTGTATATCCATTATTTTCTCTTTGTCTTAATATTCTTAAATTAGGTCAGTAAATGTCTCCGTGTCAATTTTTATAATCAATATTTTATTTTTCTTTAATTGCTTAATTTTGGTGAGAAAAGTTTGATTTTTGTTTCTTAAGCGATTAATTTATTTATCTTTGTATAGTAAAATCTTGTCAATTTTTTTGTTGAAATCTTGCGTCGTCTATTGTGATTCATGTTATGCTACTTTATATTTTAACTGTCCAACATCCCCAATAAGGGATTCAACCTCTAAGTCCATCTTTGCAAAGGATACCTTGAAAATTTTCACTATGAGTTTTACTAACTATTCCTTCAATTGTACATAAACATCTTTAATTATTTTAGACAATGGTTGCTATACTACGTCTTAATGGTCCCCTTTATCTCATCACTTCCTTTAAGAAATAATGGTCTATAAATGGTACCCTTAATTGATTTTTTCCCTTCTAAGTGAAATTTGTAATAAACTCACTTGTAATGAACCTTTTAAGTTGCAATTTATGTAATATTTGTTTTTGGAGAAATAAAGTCATTCCACTTCAATAGTGTCGCAAGTGTCGTCATTACAAGTATTGTAAGTGTCGCATCTTGTCCGCAAGTGTCGCATCTTGTCCGCAAGTGTCACGTCTTGACCACAAGTGTCGCAAGTGTGAAAAACATCATACCACCATCTTGCCTATGTCTGTTAAGAACCAAATATCAATATAGCATAGAAAAACCTCAGAAAAAGTACTCAACGCCTTGAAAAAGAGATAATTTCAGATAATAAGCCTCTTCGAGGGAGCAACCTCCTTTTACCCCACTTAAATGTTCAAGTACAATATGATTCCAAATGAAAATGTCTCCTTGGTATATATAGGAGACTAGGAGGTATAATTACAACTAATGGAATAAAGCCGACATAAATAAAATAACATTGCTAATGTAATATGCCTCAATTAAGGGGTAATGAGCCAATATTAGGGCTTAACATGCCCCTCCCCTTGAGACAAG
>JASDQU010881423.1:24198-34649 GCA_032191745.1 Picea mariana | reverse complement strand
AAAGTGCAAATGCTCTTATTGTTAGGGAGGGCCTACCAATATTCTACATTTTCAGGGATATATGGATGATATAGAGATTGAAAAGAACAATCGGGCCCGTGAGGTAAAAATTGTTGATTAGGAGAAGCTGTAAAAATAGCAAACCGACCAGTCATTGAATTCAACTCCCTCTTAACATGAGTGTTGTTGAAGGATAAAAGGTTTGAGATAAGCACCCAAATAGTTTGGGAGTATGGTTCCATCAACTTGTTTCTAAGGGAGCACATTTTTCATATCGAGTTCACAACAAGCTCAGAATCTCTGAAAACTTAAAGGTGACCACAACCAAGATTTAGGGTGTTTTCAATGCCTAATAATAAAGCTTCGAACTTAGTGACATTATTTGTACAAGAAAACTCTAACCTGTAAGACAGATTATGAATTCTTCCTACAGGGGAAACCAAGATAATGCCAGCCCCATTACCTTTATTAGAGTGTGAACCATCAAAGTGCATATGCCACATATCATCATCTAAATTAATTCCTTCCAAAGAAATATTATCCTCTTCAGCAAAGATGGAATACACTCCTAGGTCCTCTTCGATATAGTTTACGCTAGATTGCGGAACACTCTCTATGTAGAGTGAAATTATTCCCTCTTTAAGGACTATAATGTTCTTACCATTACGAGGAATGGATAAATGTGTCCCATCAAGTGAGAGGTATCCACCTGTTAAGGCTTTCCAATCTCTTCCCAAGATAATTGAGTAATTTCTTATAGGGATATCAATTACCTGAATGTTGAGGGTTTTCCTTATCTTAGGATGAGCACATAAAACCAAGGTTATGTCCTTAATCTTGCCTATGGTTGTTTGTTGTAGACTATTATAGGATAGCATGCTTTTGGCATTTTCATTTGTACAATACAATCCTATCTCTTCCATAAAAATCTTCGACATCACACTTGGGCTCGAACCACCATCAATGAGGCAACAATGGGCAATCTTATCCATAATCTTTACAGAAATATAAAAAGGGGGATTTTTTTACAGGGTATCTAAATTTATGTACACCTACTTTATTTACATAACAATCCTCTTTGTTTACCTCTTCGGAAAGATTTTCTACAACGACAGATTTTCCTTCCATGAATTGTTTCAGATGCATCTATTGTTCAGGGAAGACAACCATCTCTAGAAGGGTTGCATATGCTTTGATGTTGGCCAACTGATTCAAGATATTGTATTTGGAAGAGGGGAGAGGAGGATTGATTCTTTGACTCTCATGAACCTTAGGAACCTGGAGAGTAGCAGTGGTTGAGGATGAGCTTGGTCCAGGAGAACTACAAGGAGGATCAACTTTTCCCTTGGGAGCATAGGCTTTGTTCCTAGTATTGATGACCATGACATCCTCTGGCTCTACAAAATCTAGGACAATGATAGTATCTTTTGTTCTTTTACCAAAGATCTTATCTCTGGCACTCTTCTTTACCTCACATGTGTTTTCTTCATGATGTTCCTCGCAAAAGTTACAACAACTCCGAGGCAAGATAACCTTAGGCTGAAAATTATTTTCAACTGGATTCCTAAAGGGGGGTGCAGAAGAGGATGAAGCTCCAGGGGTGAGGGGGGAGACAGTTCCTTTCCACTCATATGCTATCATATGATTATTCATGTCTTATAGTAGCTATAAGAGGGTGGACATGTCTATTTGTCTAACCGATTCTCCCTGGGGAAGACTAGTTCTTTCAAGTTGTTCTTCATAATCTGAGCAAGTATGTAGATAAGAACCAAGATTATCAATGGATTTTTCGTCAAGCCTATGATGGTAGGGGGAAGGAAACACATTGTAGTAATGCATGAAAGCGGCTTGGTTTTGGGGGCGGATGAGTTCCAGGATTTGATTGTATAACTTGGTGAATCACAAGTTGAAGGACTTGATGGTATCACCATCCTTATAGGTGGTGTTATTATACTCCCTTAACTTCTTGGCTAGGATTTTAGATTGCCCATAAGTGGATCGAAACCAATAGATTAACTCCTCCCAAGTAAATAGAATCTTAGGAGGAAGGTCAAAGAAGTCAGCCGCAACCTTTCCTTCCAAGGAATTGATGAATAAGCACATGCAAGTATCATTGTCATTGGCCCCTATGTTATGACAAGCATTCGAAAATTCCACCAGGTGTTCATTTGTACTAACAGTGTTATTTTGTGAAAACCTAGGAAGGTGTTCTTTAAATTTTGGAAGTGGACGAGTAGCAGGTGCTAGGTTAAGAGGAGAGGACACATGCCATGGTGTGGTTGTGGCATCTTCTTCGAACTAAAAAAGACCATACTTTTTAATGACTTTGGTGGGGTTTGTGGTATATTGTGCAGGGATATGGTAGCTATACAAGCTACCAATCACTGATCATGATGAATATTGAGAATATGGAGCACTTTGAGTGCCACCAGAACCACCACTAGTTGTCATCCTGTGGATGATAGATGGGGGAAAGAAAGATGAACTGGATGAATCAGATAAAGTTATCCTTACAACACTTTGATGGGAAGATAACACAGCGCTTCTTCTTCCTATTTCAACAATAGGATTGATTTCAGGTGACAAGCCTCTTCTTCTTCTAGAAGTGCGAGAATCTAAGGACATGAAAGAAAAACTTGAAGAAACAAAAAGGTCACTGTTGATTTCTAGGTTGTCTACGTCTAGCTTCCAATTGTTCTTGAGCACTAATATCCCTTTCAATTGCTGCCCAAGAATGGTTAAGATCAACATAGGTGTTGGCGGTGTCTAAGATGGTGTTAAATAGGTTCAAAGCAATGATGGTTTGATCTTCAAGACTGGGCTCAATATTGGGTTGTCTTGCAACATGAACAATCATTAAGAATAAAATAGTCAAAGAATCAATATCAGGAAAATAAATATGTATCGATGAAAATCAAGTATAAACATTAACCAGAGAGATATCGAAGATCTCCCCAGTACGGTCACCAAATAAATGTTGAGGAAAAGATATGAAATGATCTTACTCAATAATTTTCATATTTTTCTTGGCTAAATAACAATAGACGGGAATCTCACCCTATGTTTATAGCCAACAAAATAACATCCTAACTCACAAGTATTAATTACGAGTGCTTAGACTAGTCTTTTATCAATAAAAAACTTGTTGGAAATTTACTTTTTATTTAATTTTATGAACATATTAGTTGCTGAAATAAATGTAAAGATAGAAGTAAAGTCACCAAGATGATAATTAAGATAGATGAGACATAAATCAATCTTTTATTTCATTCCAATTCACCAAAGAGTCATTTTCTTTACAAAATCTCATATAGAAATTTTGGACCAAATTCAAACTTAGACATCCCTGACGGAACATACAAAAGGACCTCTGACAGAAAACCAAAACTGAACTCTAGAAGCTGGATTGGCTTGCCATAGATTGTTGCCCACTTGACTCTGCACAATATCCTTTGTCAGTCATGAAAACTAATTCACAAATAGACAAGTCTACACAGAATATCAAGGATAGATCAACACCTATGAAAAACAAGTGTCTGAATGATATAATTCAACACTGAATATTGTTGTCTATAATAAGACCTTGCTATCATAAAAGAGAATCAGGCTGGTGATGAATAAATGAATGAATGAAAACTGAACTATCTCAACATAAATTCAAATAGCAAACCTTAGTATGCTTTTTCTTCTATCCTCCTCTTGTTCCTCCCTTTCCTTTTTCCTTTAAGAAAATCATAATTGGTTGAGGTAGTTGAACCACCTCATTAGTTAAGTTAACTAAAGATTCAACCAACTTTTTAGTTAAAGGGGAAAAGTAATAATCATAATAAGGGTTATAAATAAATAATAACTAGTAGGTGGGACCCCTTGTGACTCCCTTTAGCTCATAACAATCATAACATAACTAGTTAGTTAAGAAAAACACACCTCTTTATGTCTCCCATAATTATATTCACATTTGACAATTTAGCTCATGATATTTGAAATTATTCTCAAAAAAAATTATTACTCATATATCCAAAAATAAACATGTTGTCCAAAAATTCCCGAAGTCAACTGTCATCAACAATAGATAAAATAAAAACTCAAAAGCCACATTTCCCACTCAGAGATGCAATCTTTCCTTGATTACTATTGTCACCCTTTGATTTTCCTGAATTTTCCTTTCACTGCGCTGAGCCTTCAAGCCTAATCTCGTTGATCATGTGGGAACAATCGTCCCTCAAATGCACCCGGGAAGACACGGATTTTTCATAGCCATTGGAGGGTGAGGAAGGGGCAGCATTGGCTTTTCCTTTGTCAAGGGCATTGTGGGCCTTGGTTTTCAACCTTTTTCTAGCATGAGAGGAATGCACTAGTGATTGGGGGTAATCTTGGACAATGGGGTTAATAGGTAGAGGAGAAGGTATGGATAAATTAGGCTAGCCACGATGTTGGGAAACTGTTAGGTGGAAAATCTCTTGCCATCCATAATTTTGAGGAACCTCAAATTGCAATGAGACGTGAGGAGGCACAAGGATACCAAGGGCTTGTGAAACTTGGAAAGGAGGCCTTTCATGCCTGGGTTGGACCACTCCTTTCCCAATCCAATTAAAAAATCCATCCTAAAACAATTGAAAAGGATATTGCGAGTCAACATCAAAATGTATGAAGAACCTTGGCCTTCTTGGGCCTCTGTTCCAATTACCTCTTCCTTTGTTTCCTCGACCATGGATACCTCGGCTGAAAAACATCATTCATGTATGCATGATTCATTAGAAAATAGTCTTTTAAATAACCAAACATGACAACTCTTAAAAATATGAAATAGATTTGGCTCAACAATGTATTAGACTCATGCAATCTAATCCATACAAATTGTTTTATTGTTTATCAATGAGCAGGGGGTGAATAAAGGGTGTTGGGATATGTGAGGGGTTTGTATTGAGTGAAACATGATATGATGAGGGGGGAGGGGAATACGGTTACTGCCCAAAGACAACAACAATCAACTTCAACCAAAGAAAACATCATTGTAGTTCACCAAGACACTACTACTACCAACTACTTCAACACATAATTTTTCTTGACTGTAATCAATTGTAGAACAGGGAGTGAAAAATGAATGTGGGAAGGGGATGGGGTCATAATTAATGAAAAGAAAAATAATGGTGGGGAATGAGAACGGGTATTGTTCATAAAATTATTTAAGTAATCCATATAACCATTCTGAAAAAGGAAATACACCAACCAAATGACCATTGTGATCTAATAACAACTATTGTGTATTAACTAGTTCACTGTCCATAACCAAATATTTACACAGTACCAATCAATCAAAACAGTAAGAATTCCACAACAATTTGTGGGGGAGCTATATTTTCTCCCATTTATCCATAAGAAATTTCCAAATAAATACATAGTCAATTACTTTCACTTTGCTCATCAAATGCAGGCATAAAAATCATGTTAGATTATGTCTCTACATTTATTTAATAATTAAACTGCATTGTGGTCATATTGTCATAGCACTTGTGCATGATATTCATTTAATATACCCAATGGACAGTCAACACAATGATCCATATTCATTTTGCAAACATCCTGATGTGTCATTTAAACACCCAATTAACCAATCAACTAATTCAATGTTGAGGTAATTACTTAGACTATCATAATAATCAACAATCGACCTAACATGTTGTGGAAACTATACATACCCACGCATCGACATGAAGCGACGTTGTCACTTTCTCAATTAAGACAATACTAGGTTATCAAACACAAGAGAGAAACTGTGTATTTGATCTATCCAATTAAGCATCTAGGGTTTATCCATTGTAATAACATAGGCAACGACTAGATACCAAAACCAACACGATTGTCACATAACCAATTGGATGATCCTGTACTCAATTTTGTCCACAATACACAACCATCCATAATAATCAATAGTAAACTCAATAGGCCATAAGGGTATCCTCTAAGAACCCTCATACTTGAGGAGTTAAGGGTTTGTTATGTGGCCAAAATGGGGAAAGCTAGAGCCGACTCCTTTCAATGGTGAAACCTTCGAGACCAACAACACATACACAGAGAACACCACAACTTATGTCGTTTACATGGTGATGAAAACCTGTGACATGAGAGGCTATAATAGAGGAGTGAGACTCAAATTTGGCCTGGTAATGATACTTAACACACAAAAGTATAACCCTCGTGTCTCTCCAATCAAACAACCACAATGCTAAGGTGAAGATAGAGCCGAGAAAGAACAAAATAACCCACTACACGACCTTTAGCGATGAAAACAAACCAACGCCCAGGTGGAAAATTCATGGTGACACAAGCGCTTCCAACCATTAAACCCCATAAAAGCCAAAGACTGGATACAGAGATACGAATGAGTGAAGACAACCAGCCACCCAAGACCAAACAATGACCCTCCAACTAAACCAACAAGGATAACATAGAACCCTTATGGCTGTTAACACCTAGGATGACCAATAACACTATGACTTCAATATTATTGCAAAGAAAACCATCAACGCTTCATTCCAAAATCACAATTTTACACAGTTGCAATACTTAAAGAAAGAAAAACCAATACACCTAAGCCAATAATCATTTCACAACCAAAGACTCATGAATGGCCAAAATAAGACATACCTATAATCAAACACCTTAAAACATGAGTTGGTCGAGCAATTCCTCTCTTCTAAGAAATCATAGCATAACCACAACAACAAGGTTGAACAATAGCCCAACTAGGGTGGCGGCCAACGGAAGGACAAAGGGTGACTTGCAATAAATGCATGTCACCTCCACCCACATTCAATTAATTCATTAGTACAAGACAACCATTAATTCATCAACCATCCATTTAAACCATGCATTGGAAACGACATCTATTACTTGTCAAACGTGCCACTCACATCATACCTTTCATTTCCAACTTGACCATATTACATATCAACTATATAATCCAACTAAGTAAACCATGTATCGAACCATCACCAATAGCGTGACCCACATCAACTTATGCCATAACATAATCACCATGCATATCAACTATATAACTCAAAAACAAAAAAAAATCACATAGCTATTAACTTAATAGCTAGGATAACAACAACTCATTAAAAATTGATGCATGTAGTATAGCATGGTTTTAGTTTCTTCCCTTTGCTTTTATAACATTTCTTTTCATTTCTTTCCCATTGCTCGTATATGTCATTGCTAATATGTTTATTGTGCAGGTCTCTTAGTAATAGATCCAATAATAGATAGCAATGATAACAAGGATAACATAGGTCATTGTGAAATAAAAATTGAACCTAGAGCAACATGAAAACCACAGAACATGCCTTATCAATCACCAATAAAACAAGATTATATCACCATGTAAGTAGTGTCGAACAGTAGAACAACATCAAATAAGCACCAGACCTGATCTCGAATCTACAAGTGGGTCCCACCTACTAGTATTATTTAGCTTTTATAATAATAGGCTTTAGCAACACTTTGCGGGAAAAACTTTGTGGTGATTTTAATCGTCAACACACATGTCACCTAGATTTGGTACCTTTTAGACCCCAATCTGTCCATTTTTAAGTGACATGTGGCACATGTGCCATGGGTCCACGTCAACCTAGGTGATGTCATCATGTCGTCGCATCTCCGGAAGCATGTGACCCAAGGGGTGTCCAAGTTTATGTCAGTGAAAAGTGACGAAGCCCGAAGTCGCAAAGGCATGCAAACCGTTGATATGAGATCCCTTTGGGACCTCTCTCGACTATTGGATCAAACAGATGGATTAGAGGTAAGTACCTTGAAGGATTGTCACTACGGGGAAGTGGAAGACTAGAGAATGGAAAGATCTCAGAGCCCTGAGCACCAAATTTCTGAATTTTTTGAGATCTGTCCATCTCAACATTTGATAAGTCACAGCCGTTGATTTCTGTTGAAGCCTCTAGCTAGGGGCAGGTTTCCCATTCAACAGGAGATCAAGTCTCAACCATCCAATTTTTGCTGGTGGAGTTAGTGAAGACTTTGGCGATTTGTATCTTCGGGAGAAATTGGAAGTTAACAGTGGAGAATAGCCAAAGGCCGAATTTCGGAGGACTTTGTCCCATTGTTGGTCTCATGATAAGGTAAAAAGGGTCTGGGAGGTGACACAACCCTCTATTATATTGATTCGCACAAGCTCATGTGTAGAAGAACAAAGAGCGAGGCGCTAAGGAAGGATTAAGCCTTTGGTTTCAAGCCGTGGTCACCTGGGGGAATGGTTTGAGGGAAACGCCTTTGCAGTTGTCAATTTTTTTGTATCAGCTAAGGAGGATGAAAGTGGTTTTTCAGGGAGCCCTAACATTCAACTCCGATATCCGATTGGGGAAAGAGTACAGTAGTTGGAAAGGTAATTCAAAGGATTTATAGGAAAATAACATGGAACTATTATAATATGGATATTGATATAATTTTCTTCATGAATTAAATAGAAAAGGTACCTGTAAATTTAATTGACAATTTTGTATGATATGTATAATTCTAACCAAATGATTGCTTGCAGATTTTGGTAGGATTAGAGGTATAACTAGATCAATTCCAGTCTAGGATCAAATGTTAGGATCATGGAAGCATGGAATACCTTACAGAAGTTGGATGAGGCAATCAAGAGCTACAAAGAAAGTAATGAAAGGTGGACAAAGAACCCAAGAATAGTGGAAAAAAAGTGTTAGTCAACAACCAAAAAATCTGAATAAACTGCAGGTACAACAAAAGAAAGAGTCCTCACATAGGATATGGATATAGCAGGTTAAATATATCATGGATGGGCATAAAGGAAAAGTACGAATTCCTAGCCTTGAAGGAAGAGAGGTGTAGACAGTTGCAAAAATTAAGTGTGAAATAAATCCACTTCTAATATCAAAGTTCACAATAGAAGCGGGATGTTAATGCAAAGAAATTGAATGCTCTCTCACTTGAAAAGTTTCACTGAATCAAAATGGAATTCCATTGGGGAATGGTATGAAGTGTGAAAGGTATGGTTTCATAGGGAAATGTTAATGAAATAACCTAATGGACAAATAGGAGTAACTATGTTTGATTCCAGAGTGTTGTGATAGTAGAGTGATCGACTGTTTTGAGCTACTTCATTCCAGGGTGTTGAAATGTCTCATAAAGGTAAATTTTGGATATGACTACCCAAAAGGATTTGCCGCAATTTGAGTACACTAGTTGGATTGCAGAATGACCAAGGGGAACTTGGATGGAAATTATTTAGACTAGGGAACCATAGTGCAGATGAGAAGAATGGGAGCACAGAAGGAAACAAGGATCTAAAGGAGTTCAAGGACAACCAACTACAACATAAATAAATAAATAAATAAGTGAATTGAAACAGAAATGCACTAGAGTGCATGAGGCATACATTGAAGTTAAAATGCATATGCATTAGTAGGCATGTTGAAAATGAATGCTTGGTGCATATGGATGTGTAATTTTTCATATGTACATGCTTGGATATGCATATAACGTTCTTGTGAACTTAGAATAGTCTATTATTATGAAATAATGATTAAGTATGATTAATGATGGATAATGTATTCATGAAAAAATGATATAGCAGGGTTAAGGATGTGGATGTTGTTGTTGCTTATGATTCCCATCTAGGTGAATACCCATGGGGGTGGTAGGAATGGTGATCAAAATGATGAAGGAGGAAGTCTATGAGCTTCTACAAATATCAGTTGGTCAGATAGCAACAATTAGGTTGATAACAACCATATAGGTTTTCATTTAGTTTATGTTGATGCATACATGTTGAAGAGGATTGAGGTAAGAATTCTCTCAGTTAATTTTCAATATTTAAATTGATATGTAATGGCCAAAGGCCTAGAGTACGTAAATGTTGTGGATGCTAGAATGCATTTAGATAAAATTCTAGTTTCATATTATGTTATGATTGGTTATGGGATCATAACCGAGTTAATTTAGGAGACATACTCCTTCTATAACAATGAATATCCATAGAGATAGTCACGTGTGAGACCATAATATGGTTGGATATGGAAGGGCTATAGTGCTATGTAAGTGTTCAATGGTATCTATTGTATATCTGATGTTTGGATTGCAACCACTTTTTTGACACTGAAGAGCACTTAAGAATTATATTCTTGGTGTTGTGTTTGGGTTGAAAATGAAGGTATCCAAATAGTCAGGCAAGCAGTAGGAAGTGTGTGGATCACAAAAGGTTAGAGCAATCGAATCCTACAATTTTAAGATGTGATCACAAAAGCTTCATTGAAATGACTAAGAATACTAGGTTTCATGCAAGAATAAAGAGAATTTAAGTGCAATACCATTATGTTTGTGAGCAATTGGAGAAGCATATATTTTAGCTTGAGTTTTGTGAAAAAAGATAGTTGATCACTAACGTAATGAAAAAGGTATATATTAATATGGATTGAGAA
>JASDQU010881422.1:12179-22301 GCA_032191745.1 Picea mariana | reverse complement strand
TCCAAGGCCCTCCTACAAGTTGGTAGCTATTTCTCAACCTTTTACTTCAAGTTCTAGACCTTCTTGTGCATAGATCTACTTGCTTTTGTTGATTTTTAGGTTGCTCACAAGCTTGGGAGAAGGAATGGTACGGCCTACCTCCTACGTGTGAGCTTAGGGTAGCTTAGGGTTAGTGCTAGTTTCAAGTTCTTTCATTTCTAAAAGCACTTTCTTTGAGCTAGGACGTGGGGTTAGTGAGCTCTCTTGCTTGCCTCTCTTGCTTGTCTTTCTTGCTTACCTTTCTCTCTTTCTTTCCAAGTTATTTTAAGTTTAATAAGTGCCTACACTTTGAGAGAGGATTACCCCAAAACGCTAGGCTAGGGTTTGATGTGCTTGTGATCCATTCATGCTTTAAAGTTTAAATATTCTAGATCTAGATCTCACACACTTTAATCCTTAGCTTAAGCTCTTGGGGCATAATCAACTTACTTACTTTACTTGCATGTTATAGGCTATTCTAAGATTTATCTTGTTTACATGCTCTAATCCAACACACACTAAATCTTTTATGCTTTAATGCTTAAGTAAGTGGTTGTCTTTTCATGTTATAATATCTTAAGGCCATTTGCCAACACACTAACATTAATGGTTGTTGGATAAAGTTGATAGTGTAGGCACACATCTAATCTTTCAAGCTTCTATTTTACACTTAATGCTTTTCTCTTAATGCTTTAAACAAACGCAAGATAAGTGGTGAATAGCTTGAACTTCTTCTCTTTTCTTTTTTTTGGCAAGTTGTCCTTGCCCTTGTGTTTTAGTATTCTTTCACAACAAGCTTGATTTGTGTTAATGATCTAATGTATAGTGATAAACTAAATTGTTATTGAGCTCTCTTTAAATGCTTTATATATGTTAATGCTCTTCATGCTCATGCTTAAACAACACACTTTCTAAGCTCATAAAAGTTTCGGTTTTGACACTAAATCACCAATTTAAGGCATCGTAAAGTCATTAAAACACTTTAAAACACACCTAGAAGTCTAACCAATTGATATACATACTTAATAGACTTAATAGGGTACTTTAAACCACCATCTTCACCATCTAAAACGGGGATTGAGGAGGGCAACGGAAGGTGATAGGCCGGGGACGGTCTCACGGCGCGAAGGAGCGTCCTTTCCGTAAAAACTCAATTCTTAGGGCTGACCTGCGAAACTAGGGTAGGCCTCATTGCCTCACTTCTTGAGCATCCAGCAGCCATTTGGCAATCGAGGGAGGAGGTTTTTGGTGAAACACTTAGTTAGGGTAATCAAAATCTCTTAAATCTTAAAAAACCCTTAATCATTAAGTATTTGACAACCTTGGTTTAATTCGACATATCTTGTGGTTAAATAATTGCGAACTTAATACTATGTGGTTAATTAACTAAGTATCATAATCATTGTGGAATGCTTGTGCCTTAAACTTTTAAATCTTCTAAGTTCCTTGAATGTTGATGTTGTCATTGAGGAGAAGTCCAATAGAGTAAGTGTTATTGGGGCATGCTTAGGCCTAATGTGTTGATGATGCTAATGACTTGATCTTCTTTGATATCCTGCACATTGAAATAGCGTGGTTAGCTTGTTGTGTTGTGTCATTTTGTACTTAGCATTCTTCATTGTGAATACTTGTATCTAATTTTGTAGAATAGTTATTCTTTTGTAATCTTTGTAATCATATTGTAATGAAACACCCTTACATTTAGTTGACCCCTTGCCCAACCTTAGGCACTAGTCTTAGTTGACTTAGGGAAAGGGCTTGCTTAACATACTAACGCTTGCATCTTGCATTTGCTACCTTAGCATCATAGGTTAGACTCCCCCAAAAACTTTAACAAATTAAAATCAACTCCTAGAATTCAAACTCTAAATCTTATCTAGAAACTAGGGTCTACCCCCCTTGGCTTCCCTAGGAGTGACCCTAGACGGAAGAGGTTTCGGTCAAAGTGACAGCGTGGGCTGTGAACCTAGGCATTGTGCCTCCAAGGACACACTAAGTGAGTCGGACTTAGCTCACGTTGGCAAGTGTGTATTAGGACAGCAACAGGTGATAGAAGCAATATGAATTTGGGTGCCTAATTAGTCTAGCCTCTCAATCCTTTTCCCTTTCTTAGTTACCCAAGATCCACAAAGTGGCAAAGGGAGGGAATACAGGGAAAAGGCGGGGCACAAGTTTGATTACTTTGTACAAAATAAAATTTAAACTAGCCTTCACAATATTGCATGGATGGCTAGGCCAATATCTTTGCAAGGTGTGGGCGAAATAAATTTTAAATGACTTGAAAAATAAAGTACAATCTCACAACAATGGCACAAGATGGAGGACAAACCTATCGATTTCAGCCAAGGTGGGTAAAATTAAAGAAATGAAGAAAAATAAATCTAAACCTAGCATTCACGATATTGCATGGATGGCATAGCCAATCTCTTTGCAAGGTGTGGGCAAAAATAGAAAGATTATTTACACTTTACAGAATAGAAATTAAAGTGGAGAGAATGCAAGCCCAAGAGACTCTCTTGGGCTGCTTACAATTGTTTAGAAAGTGAAGTAGAGAAGAGGGTTGGTATCAAGACCCTTAGATGTCTCCTTGAGTGTCTTGGGGCCAAAAAGATGCAGAAACCTTCTTATAACCTGCAAAAAACAACAAGATATTCTTTTTGGAAATTGCTAAAATGACTTAGAAAATATTAAATCAGAGTATAATAATGAACAGAAATAATTAGACAAAAATTTAGAAACATAAAAATGAAGGATTAGATTGCAGATTTTTAAGAAAATAAAGCTAAAACTGATGCATAAATGGCTGAAAATAAAGACAGAAAATAGAAAAGCTTTGGATGACTGAAAAAGATGGATTTCCAGATCTGAAATCCACTCCTCCAAGCCTTTGGTAACCTACAAATTTTTGTAAACCCTTGCTACAAAATACAAAGAAGGTAAGAGTGATCTAACAACTTGCAAAATACTTTCCAAATTAATTAGAAACAACTCACAAAGACTAATAGTAAGACTACTACTGATCTTTCCCAAGCAAAATACTTTGTTTGGGTCTTCAAGTAAAATGCAAAAGAAATAGATTGCAACAATATTACCTCATAAACAACAAACAATGACTCCAAGAATATTCCAAGAGACACAAGAAATCCTTCAAAGCTTTTATTTTATTACATAAGAGAAGATTTGCCCAATGGCATCAAGAATCATGAGAGAAAATGGAGAGATGGGAGAGATTTTGGCATAATAAAGTTGTTGTGAGAAATAGATGTGAAAATGAGGAGGGAGGTATTTCTTTTATATGAGGAAGAGAGAAGAAACCCCTCTTGGATGAATTACAAGAGTCACACATCCAAGAGAGATAGACAAAGTCAAGGAAGAGACACTTTTAGGGTTTCGGTAGTGAGTTAGGGTTTGAGGGGTGAAATGTGAAGGAGGGAAACACCTTTTGACTTGTCAAACATGAGGTTAGGCTATAGGAAGGAAGAAATTAGGGTTTTAGACATTTTTTCACTTTAACTTTTTACTTTTCCCTAAGTTCAGGAGGAAGCGGGGGGCACTTTTCACTAGGGAGACTCACTTTTGGTTGTTGGCTTGGCATGGGGCGGTCTTTTAAGTGGAAAATCACTTTTCCAACTTAGGAAATACATTAGAAATCATTTCCCCACTCTCTCTGATGACTTTAGACATTTTTACAATTTTTGGTTTTTTTAATTTAGCCAATTATTTGCTGACTTTTGATTGACTTGAACTCCTCATGGACAATGACCTAGCAAAGTTTGTCCAATTGAGTTGAAACTTGGTCCAAGGGTGTGGGGGTCACTTGCCATTTGATTTGAGCATCCAAACCCCTATACAAAATCCCCAAGGACCAAGTTTTTACATTTTACATCAAAAATAATTAAAATTTCCATTAAATGAAAAATTTTAATAAATTAAAAAAACTATCAAAACTTAACAGAATTCTGCAAGATTCTAGGAGATGTCTAGCATGGCCATTTGCAACATTCATAAACTTTAGTCACCCCTTGGGCTCGATCATTAGAACGCCTTTCACCACTTTGGAGGATTATTGTGAGTGGAAAACTCAAGGATAATTAAAATGACCTGTTAGGCCAAATTAATTAACTGAGGAAAAAAATAGTCAATGAAAGGACTTCCCTAATGATAAAGTCCTAGGCAACCAGCTAAAAAATTACTCATGCTGACCTATTACATTATTATCACACGCAGGGGAGCGGACATTCTGATTACATAGAAAGACGTGCTAGGGGCAAAATTTGCCCTGTTAAGCCATAATTCTTCAAAATATGTTGTATCGTAAGGTACATAGCTTCATAATACATGACGTTGACCCTTAGTCGAAATAGGTGGTCAACATTTGGCTCCACATAGGGACGTGTGTTCAATCTTTTTGGAAGGAGAGCATGTGAGAACCTTAGAATCTACAAAACAAAGTGCTCACCAATATCCAACATAAATACTTGTGTAAAAACAATAATCGAATAAATGAAATGCTATTAACAATAATCACATTAATGAAATGACTATACAATGAATTATATACATAAATGAAATAATAACAAAATTGAAAAATCAAAGGAAAAGGTTAGAGATATGTTACAAAGGGTGTCCTTTTGGACACCAAATGGCTGCGTTGAATATCATTTCAAGGTGGAGCCTTCTCTCTGGCATATCTAACTTTATGTCATCCAACTGGTTGAGATGAGTTTTCAGGAGACTTATACACTTTACCCTATTTTCCGATGTTCTGATTCGAAACCCTTTTCCTAGTTCTCAACCACTCTATATAATCTTCCTTGACCCTTTCTGAAAAAGTTGTATTGGTGCCAAGTGAAAAGATTTGAAGTTTGTTGATTTCAATTCTTCTTTGAAAGGCTTGGCATACTCTTTAATAGGAATGATATGTTGCTTATTATTATCACAATTAATTTTCTCAACATCCTTATGATCTTCTACCAGATCTATTCCACTTTTTCCTTTTTTATTTTCTTTCTTTTTATGCTCTTCATGTTTGTCGAAGAAATCATCTTTGTCAAAACAAATATCCTCAATTTCTAAGACATAAGGAATAGATGGCCCAAAAATCCTATCCAATTCTTCTTGACATCTAATTGATTCATTTGAAAGATGGTGAGTTGATGTTGATGATAGAGTGTCGAATGACGAATCCAACTCTGTTCATGTTTCTGAAGAAGTCACACTACTAACCATTTCACTTGAAGCTTCCTCAAGAAACAGACCATCAAAGGTATCCATGGTATCCCAAACATTATAAACATTAGGGATTTCATCCTTAAGTTCTTCTCTGACAGATGTTAAAAAATTAGATTGTATCTCATAACATCCCATCTCTAGCTCACGATACACAAGCTCATTTATGGGTTTCTTAGGATCTTCAACATGGTATTTTCTTTCCAATTCTCTATTCAATCTAAACATGGCTMCATCTGGAGTGGGAATGGTGGCATAAGTTAAATCCATTAGTAAATTCCCCCCCAAATATGCAGATGTTTTTCTTGAAAGAAACATACCCCGAGCATCTAGCACATCAATCACTACTATCTCCATTTMTATCATGATGTCCGGGAAGGCAGCCAAATGCACTTGTAATCCCTTTATCAAACCATGCACTTCAGTCGTTTTACTATCCATGGCACAAATGTTATGGTAAGACCTTGAAATCCTTAGATTTAATTGTTCCATCACTTTCTTAGTCATAACATTTGAACTTGTTCCAGAATCAAGCATGCAATTATGAAGGATATGGTTGTTCACAAGTAGAGAGAGAAAAAATGGTTGATTATTTTCGTTCCCCCTATCCCAATTTTGCAAAATCATAGGTGCATCCTGGTGAGCTATAGATGGTGGCCTATCAATACTGTTCCGAGGAGGATTTTCTATGGCCCTGAGTAATTTCTCCCTTTGAGATGGGATCTTCATAATTTTAGCCACAGGGACCAACATCTTTGCATTATTGAACCACCCCCCTAAGTCAATATTTAACTCTGCATTTGTAGGAACAATTGATTTAGGAAGGGGGGGAGGTACCTTAGGAACACTTGTTTGAGGCTTGTCTTGATTCTTAGTTCCATTTATTTGCTAAGCAAAGCCTCTATATCTAGCCAAATCTGACACTTGCTTGGGAGTAGGCTTAGGACCAAACTTTTATGTTGCTTTATCCACTACCTCATTCGTGCAGTTTACATCCTTACCATGCTCAATTAATTCCATCAATTCATTCTTGCCAACATTATACTTTCGACCACACATGTTAACTTGTTCATTTTTTGATCTAGAGAACCCTTCTTCACCACAAATTTCAATGAAGACTGGGCAAGTTGATTCTTCGTGAAATTTCCCACAAGGCCTACAATAAGGGATAGCTTGCTGATCAACCAAGTTAATGAGATTAAAAGGATTTGGTGGCCTTTGATCTTGAGGTGGAGGTCTCTTTGGCCATTTATCACTTGGCTTATGATGGGTCCTCCTAGATTGAGCCATCTCCATGGCTATCAACCTATTTTGCATGCCATTCATTTGATTAGCATGGTTAATCTCCATTTGTTTGATTAGTTGAGTAAGATCCTTTATACCATCACTAGAAGACTCTTGGTTTTCAACCTTCTTCTTCTTCTCCTTATTGGTTTTGGAAGAAGTTCCCATTGAGAAACCAGGAATATTTGACTTCCTAGCATCTTGCATATTTTTATCTATCCTAATAGGAAACTTGTTTGCATCCCTTAGAGTTGTTGATTCTTTATTCCTTAACTGATATATGATTTCTCCCTCAAAGGCTTCCATATAATGAATTAAAATAGATGCATCAGGAGGCTTTATAGTTTGAGGAAGGCTTTTAACCAAGTCATTAAATTTCTTATTGAATTCTTCAATTGTTTCATTTTCCTTCTTTTGACTTGTACTAAGGGTAGCTAATAAATGACGATCCTCCTTCTGATCACTCCATCTTTCATTGAAGGCTTTATGAATTTCAGCCAAGGAGCTAAATTTGTTAGGATCCTGTTCTGATAACCACTCACCTGCTTACCCTTCCAAAGAATACACAAAAAGGGTCATCTTGACGTCTTCATGATTGTGACCATTACACCACTTGCTGACACATAAGTTGACATTCAAGATTTGAGATCTGTCACTAATAGCACTGTTTCCCTGAAAAGAAGGCAACTTCTCAATAGCTTTGTCAGGAATAGGATGAGGAGCACCTTGAATATTGATAAAATTACATGGCCTCAATAGGTCACCCATAGTTGAAGTAGGATTAGTTGTTGTAGGATTACTATGTGCAAACAAGAGATGTATATCAAAGATTGCTTCTTCTCCAAGACTTTCAAGTAGCCTACTAGGAGTAAGTCTGCTTATTCTCCTCCTATACACCTTTTCAAGCTCAGGAAAGGAATAAACCAACCCTTGCGGATTGCTCCTAGTAATATACCTCAAAGAATTATCAAATGGAGTCGCCACTTGGAGACTAAGCAATGTCGAATAACACAACTCAAGTTTAAAAAAAAAATAGGGAAAGTTTTATTACTTAATTTTTTCAAGAATTAATTAGAGTTTGTCAATTAACCAAGGATAAGAGACTTATCCCCGACAATGGCGCCAAAGATGTTTTCGTCCTTATACACACCTACAAACGTTAAGAAGTCTCCAACCCACTTGGTGTGTCCTTGGAGGCACAAGCCTAAGTCCAGACCCATTGTCACTTTGATCTAGACTTCTTCCATCTAAGCTCATTCCTAGGGAAGCCAAGGGGGGTAGACCCTATTAAACTATGTGAAGTTTGATTAATGATCTAGGAGTTAAATGAATTAATTTGTTAAGAAACCCAACCCAATGAAAGGCAACAAATGCAAGGGTGCAATTTCTTCAATGACAAGCAAACCCTTTATTAAAAACAACAATTAAACCAGTGCCTAAAGATTACCACAATGGAGTCAATGAGATATATAACAAAGGTACGATTACACAAGAATGAATGATATTATGAGATATCCACAATGAAAAATAACTTTAGACAAATTATGTTTAGATAAATAAAGAATGCTAGAAATAAAGAGTGTTTTTAACAAGTATTCACAAGAGAATTGCTTCAAAGTAAAGTGCTTAAAAAAGTAACTTGTTTTGTAAGTAAAATCGCATGGAAAGTAAATTATACAACTTAAACAGTAAAATTGCTTGAAAGATAAACTTGAGATACCAATGTTGTGAAAGTTGTGTTGATTGATTTTATCGAATTTTAGGTCTCTCTTGAATTAGGGGGAATTAAGTGTGATAGATACAGGCCTAAAATATGTGACTACCCCGAATCCTTATCCCTTCAACCAAAAGGAATTGATGGGTGCTCAAGAAAAAGGACAAACAAGGTCCTTCCCTAGCTCCATAGGTCAAATCTGGAATGCTTGGGCGCTCAAGCAAAGAGGACACGTAGTGCCATGAAGCCGTCCCCGACTTCAACCCCTTGTAGCCTCCCAAGTCACCCTTTTTGGTGGTAGAAGAAATATGAATTTGGGTGCCTAATTAGTCTAGCCTCTCAATCCTTTTCTCTTTCTTAGTTACCCAAGATCCACAAAGAGGCAAGGGGACGGAATACGGGGCAAAGGCGGGGCACAAGTTTGATTACTTTGTACAAAATAAAATTTAGACTAGCCTTCACAATATTGCATGGATGGCTAGGCCAATCTCTTTGCAAGGTGTGGGCGAAATAAATTTTAAATGACTTGAAAAATAAAGTACAACCTCACAACAATGGCACAAGATGGAGGACAAGCCTACCGATTTTGGCCAAAGTGGGTAAAATTAAATAAATGTAGAAAATTAAATCTAAACCTAGCCTTCACGATATTGCATGGATGGCATAGCCAATCTTTTTGCAAGGTGTGGGCAAAAATACAAAGATTATTTACACTTTACAGAATAGAAATTAAAGTGGAGAGAATGCAAGCCCAAGAGACTCTCTTGGGCTGCTTACAATTGTTTAGAAAGTGAAGTAGAGAAGAAGGTTTGGTACCAAGACCCTTGGATGTCTCCTTGAGTGTCTTGGGGCCAAAAAGCTGCAGAAATCCTCTTCTAACCTGTAAAAAACAGCAAGATATTATTGCTGGAAATTGCTAAAATGATTTGGAAAATATTATTTCAGATTATAATAATGAACAAAAATAATTAGACAAAAATTTCTAAACATAAGAATGAAATATTAGATTGCATATTTTTAAGGAAATAAAGCTAAAACTGATATATAAATGGCCAAAAATAAAAACAGAAAATAGAAAAGCTTTGGATGGCTGAAAAAGATGGATTTCCAGATCTAAAATCCACTCCTCCAAGCCTTTGGTAACCTGCAGATTTTTGTAAACCCTTGCTACAAAATATAAAGAAGGTGAGAGTGATCTAACAACTTGCAAAATACTTTCCAAATTAATTAGAAACAACTCACAAAGACTAATAGTAAGACTACTACTAATCTATCCCAAGCAAAATACTTTGTTTGCGTCTTCAAGTAAAATGCAAGCAAGGAAATGCAAAAGAAATAGATTGCAGCAATATTACCTCATAAACAACAAACCATGGCTCCAAGAATACTCCAAGAGACACAAGAAATCCTCCAAAGCTTCTATTTTGTTACNCAAGGACACACCGAGTGGATTGAAGATTTCTTCCACGTCTCCCAAAGGTGTGTATAAGGCGGCAACAGTTACATAAGAGAAGATTTTCCGATTGGCACCAAGAATCATGAGAGAAAATGGGAGAGATGGGAGAGATTTTGGCATAATAGAGTTGTTGTGAAAAATAGATGAGAAAATGAGGAGGGAGGCCTTTCTTTTATATGAGGAAGAGAGGAGAAACCCCTCTTGGATGAATTACAAGTGTCACACATCCAAGAGAGATAGAGAAAGTCAAGGAAGAGACATTTTTAGGGTTTTGGTAGTGAGTAAGGGTTTGAGGGGTGAGATGTGAAGGGGTAAAACAGCTTTTGACTTGTCAAACATGAGGTTAAGCTATAGAAAGGGTGACATTAAGGTTTTAGGCATTTTTTCACTTTAATTTTTTACTTTTCCCTAAGTTCATGAG
>JASDQU010881422.1:0-11934 GCA_032191745.1 Picea mariana | reverse complement strand
ATCCCCAAGGACCAAATTTTTACATTTTACATAAAAAATAATTAAAATTTTCATTAAATGAAAAATTTTAATAAATTAAAAAAACTATCAAAACTTAACAGAATTCCGCAAGACTCTAGGAGATGTCTAGCATGGTTATTTACAACATTCTTAAACCTTAGTCACCCTTTGGGCTCGATCATTCAAACGCATTTCACCACTTTGGAGGATTATTGTGAGTGAAAAACTCAAGGATAATTAAAATGGTCTGTTAGGCCAGATTAATTACCTGAGGAAAAAAAACAGTTGATGAAAGGACTTCCCTAATGTTTGCATTCAACCCTATTACTTGATAGTGGCATGGTCTCTTAATGTTTTCTGGTCCACTACCCTTAAAGGTTCTTCTTGGCAATTTTGTTCTAAGTATCATGATGAGATCTACCCTAAGGGTTTGATCAATGATCTCTTAAATCTTTTTCTGAGCATACATCTAAGAGGATAACATCAACATATTAGGTAAATTTGTTCTTTGTTTGGCTAAGGTAATTCTCAGATTTATGTTATGATTTCTGCTATTAGACTTTACATTAGAATTTTTAAATGTGTTGTTGATCCAGAATTACAGTAGCAAATAAATAGAAATTTAATAAGATTATTTTTGTTCCTAGCTAGTGTATAAAATTGCCCTTAAATTCTAACACCCTAGTATGTTCCTGACCCCACCTCTGCGAACTTCGACTTGATTTCTGGAGTGGGTTTCACGCAGAACGGGGACTGGTCAATGTGGATTTAGCTTTAACTAGGACAATCCAATATTGGTTATTGTTTAATTGGGATCCCACATTGAGCTTGTGTGTGAAGTCAAGGGGATACTCATTAATGAGATTATTATCTACTTGTTGGACCTTCGGCATTGCTCTTTGTTTGGGATTTTGTTTTGAACTTGCATGTGAAGTCAAGGGGATACTATCCTTGTTGGCCCTCTGACATCGTTCTTTGCTTCCAATTGAGGGATAACCTCTAGTAGGCCAAATTTAGATTAGATTTATTTTTGCAATCACTTACACACACTTCACACTCATAAGTGGACTTGCACTCACGATAGCCACTTCACATTAAACCCACAAACTAAACAACTCACCTTTAATAATAAAATTTGTCAAGAGCACTTGCAACATAACTCGTACAGTAGCATTTTCATTTATCTTGCAACAACATTTACTTTTGGCACTGGTCTATATTCATCTTTGCTTAATATCATTTCATTTCAACTATCAACATTTGCTTTCATTATAAATCATTTATGGTGAAGTGCTTTACTTGTTTTGTATCTTTATCATAAGCAATTTCTATTATTTGTGTCATGTATGCTGCTAGAAAAGTTGTTTTTGTTTTTGTCTCATAATAAACTCCTAGATCAATAGTTGTTCTTAGTTAGTTAAGACTTAGATTTATTTTCTTAGGGACTACCCCTTTGGCTTCGCTAGGAGTTGGTGTAGACGGAGGAGTCGAGGATCAGGTGACACCACCTTGACTTGAGACTTGCCCCCAAGGACACACCCAATGGATTGAAGATTTCTTCTGCGTTACCCAAGGTGTGTATAAGGCGGCAACACCTTGTATAACTAATTCCAACCTTTCCACTTTCCTATACCTAGCCGATCTCATTGAGTAACCAAGATAGGGGGCCATAGACTTGCCTCTAGCTTGCTATAGGATCCCTTGAGGTCTCTAGGGAAGCCTCCCTTGTGTTGGATCTCCTTCCTTCACTAAAACGAGGGAAGTACTTGCCTAGGTGGCAATGACAAGTACTTCTAGTTGTTACACAAGATTGGCTTCTTGTGAAGGGCTTTGCACAAGTGAAAATCTTGTGATAACATGACCAAAGCTGAAAATGGTTGGCAAGCCCACTATAAGCCCAAGACATTATTTAGCAAAGGTTGGAGGATATCATAGAATTCAACACCTGGCTGACCAAGCAGGAATACTTCACATCAGATGTGAACTTGAATGTGTCATTGGAAGAGCGGCTCTGGAAGAGTGTTAGTTGCCCAAATGTGATGAAGGTTTCCTCATGTTAGATGAGGGAGCAACATGGGGTATAAATACCACTTTATATTTTACATTTTTATAATTTTATATTTTACTTTTTCTCATTGCCTTCTCCATTCATTGTAGCCTCCATAATTATTATTATTATGGCTCCATTATGGTTCAAGTGAACCCCCCTTATTTATTAAAATATTGTGTATGGCCAAGTTGGCAAATATAAACTTAATCTACTCCTATGGACATTGTGGGGTATAAATACCACTTTATGTTTTACATTTTTATAACTAAATGTGTAATATTTAATCTATTTTTATCAATATATTACAGGTGCAATTGCAGCCTGAAGCAATTGTTTGCATTTTGTTTGTGTGTGCATGGTGATTTCCATCAAAATTCATGTCTCTAGTAGGAAAGGAGACGACCCTAAGCCTTTTCAAAGGCTCTTCATATCTTGCAAAAGGCATCTCTAAAGTAACTCTCAAACTTTTCATAAAAGGGAAATCTCATCTAAGTCCTTCCTTGGGTACCAATGTTCTGTTTCTACTGTGCCATGTTTGCTCTGTTTCAGGGTATAAACTGGTGCCTCTAGTCATATTGAATAGATAACCTCTCGAATAATGATATTTCCAGTGCAAGTGCCAATTCAGTTGAGATACTGTCAAAATATTTTCTAGAAACACAGATGAGCATTCATTGCCCTTAAGGAAGGTATTTATTGAGCTTCTAGAAATATGATGATCAGAGACAAACATACATATCTTGCCAAGATGACCTGGGTTGTTGTTCAGTACAATATTTACCTCAAACGTCACCATAAAGAGTATGGATAGATGCTTTACGGAGCTGGAATGAAAGCTTTAACACAACTTCTGTGGTTGAATATGAACTCTATTAAAAGCCTGAGTAATAGTAACTGTTATAAAACAAACACTAGTTCTCTTCCTTAACTGAAAGTAGATGACCCTAAGAAACTCCTCTACTAATTATGAAAAATAATTTGACTCATACATTAAGTTTTAAGACAAGATGTTGTTTTGATGTAGCTCTAAACATTCACATTACTGTCTGCAAGAGTATCATGCATGATAATATTAAACAGTGGATCTAAAAGGATTGAGAGCACCTCTACATTTACTCAATGAGCAGCTACCAAGAGAAACTATTCTAAATATTTGGTTGGGAAAGATAGAAGTCAGAGTGAATACCAATCATGAGCAACTCCAATCAGACCACGGTCATAAATCACAGGCAACGTATTTGGTCCACTTACAGGAACCACATTCATTACCCAACAATCAGCATCTTCGGCTATTAAAGCAGCTGCAAATCTGTTATTGTGGACCAATTAGAAATAGGATGCAGGATCAATAAACTCAAAAGATTTGTAAGCAATAGATACTTCTCTCTGTCTCTGTCTCTCTCTCCCTCTCTCTCTCAACACACACAAGAACTAGCAATTGTGTTCTGACTACAAATATCTTGAATTTGATTTATAATTTCTCTTGAAGATTATTCATCTATACTAACACAAAAGACTTCTTCCATGACAAATAGAAAAATGTTTAAAGTAGTAGTCACTTTGCAAATATTTTTCATATAAAAATTCAAAAAACACACTAATTGGAGTAAATACCCTCCAAATTTTGCTTTCATATCCATAACGTTCCGAACATTATGTAGTTTCCAGCCAAGCCTATGTAAATTGCTTTTCACAAAAATTTTCCAATATCCTGCTTCTGCGGTAAACACCTCCTCCTTTGATATGTATGCATCCATTTCTACACCCTGCAATCGGTTAGGAGGAGTATACAAGCGTTGTGGCCATTTGGTCCAACTTCCTCCCAAGCCATTCTCAGGTAGTCGTGAGATACATGTCTTCAAAGGCACATACCTACAAAATACACGTGAAACAAAGCTCCAGCTAAGGCGATTGTGAGCTGAAGTATGAAAGCATTCAAATATTAGTAAACATGAATCAATCTAATATTGTATTTTGAGAAGCAAGCAACCCTTGCACAGCTTCTGTTTTATTACACAAATAAGATACTCCAGATTTATGATGATGGATGGCTTACTAGAAGCAGCAATAACCTGAAGGGCAAAGTTTCAATGTTCGAAAGAAATCTCATGGCATTCTCCAGTAGGTTTCATATATAGCTTGGTTAATGCTACTTACGAGTTGACATAGAAGCTATTCCTCCAGCATCCTTGAAGAATAATACACAAAATGTAATAAGCTACATTAACAGTTTAACAGTGGAGTAATAATACATAAAGGCTTTTAAGAATAATAATACATAAAGGCTTTTAAGAATAATACATAAAGGCTTCAAGGGTACCAATAGTTTTACAGTAGAGTTGTTTAAAACAAGAGGAAGGAGAAGTTATCATCCCTGTTAAACACAGTCAAGGCTCAATCCTAATGCCATGAGCCCATGTGGACACAACTTTGAGCAATCTACACAGAGTCCCTATCCCCACAGATGGTAATCACTCGAAAGGAAAGGGACCATCTCTGTCTCACACCCATATCCATATGGCCCCATCTGGAGCCCCCTACCTTGAATATAATATTACACAAAATGACACAAAGCACAAGACCAAACTAGTTTCTAATAGGACAAATGCAAACTTTCTTATGGTACTCTGTGGTTTAGGTTTGCAAATGATTTAGTAAGCGTCGGATACCATTGGCCTACAAACAATGCGTCTCACATGGGGAAGCCGACAAGTAATTTAAGGATCAAGTAGGCCCACAATAGGGATCCCTCACTGGAATGGCATGAGCAGTGATGGGACAAGCTAAGCCACGATCCTTTCATTTTAGACTGGTTTATTAATTATGAGTGAAAGGAACAGAGCAACATAAAACAAATAATTTGTGAGTGGAACTAGAGAAAAATTGCACAAGGAATCAAACCATTTGCAAGAAAACTAAAGATTTGGAACTGAAAACAATTTTTCTTTTTATTTGACATTCACCCTTTGCTCAGAGAAATATAGAAAAAGCGGGAGCAGAAAGCTAAAGATAACAGCAACAAAAAAGCATTCCATTGTTTTGCATTGCCATATTATCTCAAAAATGAAATTCAAAGTAACAGTTTAGCTCCAAGATATCTCAATAAATGTTAAATGTTCAATGACTGAAAAGTTTCATACTAAAATACAAGAGTATGGTGTCAAATGTCCTCATGCCAGGCAATTCTGAGAAATGCGAAATTCATTAAGCAGCAAGCAATAGGAGAGAACAGTTAAATGTTCCTGTACATTGAATGGAACTATAAGAACACTAGACAAAGAAAACAATCAAAAGCTACACATCACCAACAACTTACCACTGAGATAGATCCTCTAAGATTTTAAAAACATCAAAGCCAAACCTTTGGGGTTGTTGCACTCTAATGCATACCTTAGGTTAGCTAATAGAAGAAATCATAACAGAAAAGAAGTGAAAAGAGAAGTTCAAAGGCATCTCTAAGTCTCTCATCACAGCTATCATGAGGCTATACGAGTCTGTTATTGATCAGCTTCGTGCATCATGACATCTTTCTGACTTCATTTGGGATCTACATCAGCCTTGTTTGGGATCTACATTGATCAGCTAGAGGCACACCTCGGGAAGCACATGCATGCAGATGATAGTTGTCTTTTACATCACATTATGATTGCTCTTGTCTTGTTCGCAGATGATGTAGTCCTTTTTCCCTCCCCTCCCAAGGGCCTTCAGATGTAGGTTGATGCTCTCGCTAATTTCTGTGACCTCAAGCAGATGATGGCGAACCTTAGCAAGACTAAGTCATGATTTTCAATGTCTCCAAGAATGCTCTATCATACTTTTCCATTTCTTCTTTAGAGGGAGTGAGATAGAGATCACCGTAGCCTATACTTATTTGGGGGTCCAATTCACTAGTCCTAAATTCAATTTGAGGCCTCTCACCCAACCTCAACTTAGTAAGGGTTGTGGATCTCTTGTGCCAATGCTTCCATACACTTTTTCATGACATTTCCGCTAAGATGCATGGCTTTGACAGAGTGTCATGTCCCCATTTTTGGGTTCCCCTGTTCTGCAGTGGAGATGACTTCTGAGGCTTGTCACTGAAGAAAAAGGGAGTCGGGGGGTTTATTTGATGTCAATTAGCTAGAAGATGTTATGTTTCTAAAGTGACATTTAATTAAAAGATAATAAAGTAACTTTTAGATTAATAGTTTCTAAACATTAGTAAAGTGACTTTAATCTTTAAGTGAAAATTAGAAAGGGGAATAAGGGTCATCTTTGATTTAGTCAAAAGGGGGAAGTTCTAGAAGGGCATGGAGGAAGAATAAAAGGAGGGGTAGCACTTCACTTTGACATTATGCTTTGGATTGATCTCTTTGGAGTGCTCTTGGAGCCAAAGTTTTCGTTAGGGTTTCGCAAAACCTTTCCATTGTAGTTTAGTTTCGGTGGTGCAATATCCACCCTAGCTAGGATCCATCCAAGATCTTCACTGGAGCTTCATCTTGAGGGGGCCGATCTCATCTTTTGCAGTGTGGAGGACATGTCATCATTTGTGGTAACCGTGGCATTCTCTAGGTTTTTGGCTTGAGTTTGAGTGTGTTTTCATTGATTGTGTTGCAGTTGCTATAGCAGCCAGTAGAGACTTATTCTTGTTGTGTTCCAGATTCCATTCATAATAAAAATACCACATATTGTCTCTTCTATTGTATGTGTACTTTGATTGCATAACATGTAACAGTAATATGTATACAAACCATTTGTGGAAAGTATCAATCGGATTATAGCATATGGGTTTATGAATGCAAACTGTTTGACAGAAGTACATAACCATAAACAATAAATTTTACACAGTAAAGCACTAATATCCTAGCCTAGCAGATCTAGGGATAATACACACAATCATCAAGATGATTGTTCTCTATGGGGTTGAGATCCGGGTTCCTAGCTTGCTACATGTTGATTGGACTGTATAGAGCAAGAACAGTCCCTCATATTAGCCAGTCCCACGAGCCATTGTGCAAGCTGAGTTTGGCACCCATCCATTGCACCTTATGAGCATCTCCAAACATGTATTCTTTCTACACAAATTGCACACCATGGTAGATTCGACTTTAGGGACTGACAGATACCCCTACTTGGCCCTTTGATCCTCGAAGGAGATTGCCTCTACCCCCTCAAGATGGAGATGGGCTGGTTCTTTGACGCCTCCTCATTTTTTCAACCCATTGGCATATTTGTCAAGTGCCTCCCCTATTTCAACTATTCTTTGGATGCCCTTGGATACCTTCTTCCCTCAAACATGATCAACAAGGATGTCAATGAACACATCTATCGACAATATATACAATTCACTCGGATCTCCAGACCCTAGGCACTTGGCTCTGCTCCCTCAGATGGCCTTCTACTTGGAGAACTTTTTGTAGTTGAGGGCTTAGTCACCTGGTTCGTTTTCAAGTTCGAATTAGGCAACCATGAAATTCAAAAAAATCGCCATGCCAAAAATAGTGGATAAAATTCGCCATTAAATTCAAAAATACAAATATATTTTGTAAATGAATATAAAATATATATATATATATATATATATATATATTATATTCATTTACAAATATATAAAATAATATATGTAATAACTAATAAATATTATATTTATATAATATAACATATATTTAGTTAAGATGACAATCTAAACTTATTCGCAAATTGCAGTTTACTTAATGTCTTCTCTATACAATGATAAAGACATTAGCAGAAGGCAGACTCTAAATTTTTCGACGATTAATTGGTAGAGCTCCATATGATAGATGATATGGATAGGCGGCATCCACACAACAGATGGAGAGCACATTACATAGTTGCATCTATGCCATAGACGGAGGCCATATTGGACAGCTGCATATGAAAACAGACAGCACATTCCCCCGCCGCATGTGCAAACGGAGAGACGTCATATGCACACAAAGGGCACATTTCACGGCGTTTCTTTGGACAGCCATTTAAAAAAACACTAGCAACTAGGTTGAAAGGTGAATAAGTAGCTGAACTTTACTGAATTTATGCGGCTGCTTATCAAATGCGCCGAATTTTGAACTTCATCAATGAAATCTAACAAACACGGTGACTTAGGTTTAGGTTGAGGGGCAAACTGATAGTCCACCCTAAGTACACCAGACACCATTGATCTCATCAACTTCAGGTTGAGCTTGATCACTGTATTTCACAAGAAGAGAGGATATGATATGTCAATTATGCCATTTGCAGGAGGTGGAGTTTGAGGAGCAGTTCATTTTCAGGTGCACTGCTTAATACAAGATCCATGGGAGATATCATTGTTTGTCTTGTAACTCTGGGTCCCTATCCACCTTCTTTCACTATCTTGATCAAAGGTGCCTAGCTCTCTTCATGCATGAGGTGGTAACTCACAAGGACAGACCTTGCGGGAATCTTCCATACCCCACCTCGTCATGTTGATCTCGATCTTATTCCGATAGTATTTTGGTCATATTCAACCATATTTTGGTAATCGTATCATATTTCAGTCATATTGTATCGCATTTTGGAATATACTCTTGTCTTTAGATCGTATTTGCTGTTTTCGAATATGGGTTTTCATATAATATTTTTAGGAGTTGGCTAAACGTTTTATTTTTGGGGTTTTTTGGTTGGAATTTGAAGATGTAAATTTGAACAAAATTTTTATTTTCTGTTGTTTATATTGTATTTCTGAATGTATAAATGGATTCAGCTTGCTAAAAAACTTCTAGGGCACTCGGATTACACAAACTAACCACTCAAATATACAGATCCAACCATTCATCACCAGATTTCAAGTAAAATCTAACGAAAAAGTTACCGAAAAACAACCAAAAAATATAATGTTTAGACCACTGCATATTTGTAAAATAACTATGATGCAAACCCACGCTAAACGCAACATGGTCAATCGTACAACGCTTTCACAAGCCAAGTTCAACATGGAACACCTTAAAAGGCTTTCCCACCAAGATTGGAATTTCAAAACTAAACCACCCAGTTTAGACAATTCCGATGCCTGTTCTAACGGTTTTAACCAAGAAAATTGACTGTAAACGCAACATGGTCAATCGTACAACGCTTTCACAAGCCAACTTGAACATGGAACACCTTAAAAGGCTTTCCCACCAAGGTTGGAATTTCAAACCTAAACCACCCAGTTTTGACAACTCCGATGCCTGTTCTAACGGTTTTAACGAAGAAAATTGACTGGTAGAAGAATTTTTAGCCGTATTTGACAGCGAAATCAGCCTGTGACGAGCAAATTCCATCCCAGTTTCCCACGTCGATTCCAACACGGAAGTTGACTAGCACATGTAGGAGACAAAATGGGCTTCATTTCCCATCATCGGCAGATGACTTCTCTCTTCAATTATTACACACTTCATTTTGACATAAATTTGGGAATAATGAGGAATTTTAACATGTACGTTCAAATGGACATAACTTTCCCAAATGAAGTTGAAAGCATATCATATGAGCCATAATTTTGGGGTCATGTAAAACCGATGTTGCAAACATCCCATTGGCGAATATAGGGTCATGTAAACATCCCATTGGCGAATATAGGGTCATGTAAAACCGATGTTGCAAACATCCCATTGGCGAATATATTGCCAAGGATAGAGAAAGAAACTTATCAGCAATATCAAGAAAATATCAGAAAATATTGTCTTTAAAAAATACGAAAGAAAAGATTTTTTAAACATCTAAAGCAAAAACAACTAAACACATTGCCACATAAATATTAAAAAAATTATATATAATGTATCAGATCATTGTCAATGGATACATCACACATTGATATTGAATTTTGTCCTGCCCTAACCCCTGAGTCTCAAAATTACATCAAAAGAATATAATAAATTGGACTCTTGCTCAAATTGGACTCTTTGCTTAAGTGAATCTATCTCCCGAGATGATCTCCATAACAGATGTACAAGAATTTTCAGTTAGTAACAACACTTTTGAATTATCTTTTTAATTCTTCATTGATATGAGTTTGTGTGCTATAACCAAAACCAATTATGATTTTATTATCTCCATTTGGTTATTACTGATTCAAGATGATATTCCGGTGGTTTCCAACTTTCAAGGGCCACTATTCTAGTCAAGGAGGCGATAGGCCCCGTGCGGCCTCCCTATGTCACTAAAGGGTGGGCAGAGAGAAAATCCCTCGTTTTTTTGTAAAGTCTAAAGCCCATTTTGCACAATTTCCACTAATTCCCCACAATGTCAATCAACCAATCCTCACTCCATAATAAATCCGCTAATAGTGATGACAACACTCGATTTCCTCTCCTCGGCTCGATGGAAGATGGTAAGTTCCTCATTTGCTCTCAATACCCTACTTCTGCTTTTCAAAATGAGTCAAATCGGATTTCATAAGCAACCTATCATGGACTAGGCAGAGTTTTCCATTGACTCACGATTTTTTTGGTGATATATCATGATATAATTAAAGTTTGAAAAAAACGAGATTAATAATATCATTGACCTGCAATAGATTGTAACGTTGGTGATATATCATTGATATTTGTCAATTGGGTCTAGTTGGAGTGGTTGTGGGATGGGGTGTTATCCTCCCCACCCAAATTCTATTCCCATCAGTGACATGTTTAGCTCATAATGAGTATATTGTTGTAATGGCCTTGTGCCTTGAAGAATCAAGGGTTTAACCTAGGTACCATCCTTGAAATGAGGGGAAGTACCAGGGGGTTTTCCCGAGCATTTATAACTACAAAAAAAATATCATTGATATTTGCAACACTGGCAAAAAGATTTAGATTTTTCTTGTTAGAACAAACAAAATTCAATTCTGACTCCTTTATTGAAAGTCACATCCTACAACTTATTCTGGTTCTTATTCATCTTTGTACTTTTATTTTTGAGATAGAATAAATTGACATGGTTGCATTTCTTATTTTTAAAGAAGAATGAATTGCTTTCATAAGTTCAATATTGGAAGTGTTAGTTCTGACCTTAGAATTACTAATCGAAACTTGTAATGGTATTGCCTTTGAACTAACATGAGTCTTTAAATTGCGAAGCTTCCATCTAGGATGTAATAACTCATAATGGGATGAACACCACAAATATGTTTGTATATGTTACATCAAATTAGGATATCTAAACTCCTTGTCTTCAAGGCCTCAAACATCCAAACCCTAAAGATGAATTTGCTAGAGTGTAAGCAATTTTAGGCTCTAGCAAACCTTCCATCCTCACACTATTAAAAGGTGTTAGAAGCAACAATTGACTAGGTAATGACCACTAAAGTGCTAACATTTAGGGCTCTAAAGGTTCACCTAAGTCAAGATCTTCTTAGCAAAGTCGAGCAAATAAAGAGTAAAGAAGTAGCAAATTAAGTCCTTTACTCCTAGGGTTTGTCAAGCAAGCAATTTCATAATCTTTAACATGAACAAACAAATTTACCATAAACCATTCAAATAAAATGAAGAATTTCAGATTTACTTACTTCAACAAGAATAATCAAGCCATAAAACCCTAGAATGCCAAATAACTTCACCAATAAATGATCCAAGTTGCAAATTTTAGCCTCCAATAGAAAGTGCGCCTAAAATTTCAGCCAATAACCCTTAAAGAGGGCGCAAATTTCAGTCCACACCACTTGTGTGGTGAGAGATGATCAAAAAATGAGAGTCTTTTCTCACTATTTATTTAGTTTCAATGACCTTTGATTAAAATTAGGTCATAAAAAGGCTCACATGCCCAAATTACATCAAAAATCCAATTTTTACATAAATGAAGTCAATTAAACCCTAATATCATCTCCAAGGGTGACGTCATTCCCTTCTAGGGTGACGTTAGGCTCCTACGGTGGAAAGTTAGCCCTCAAATGCAGAACGTTTGGC
>JASDQU010881421.1:40893-53447 GCA_032191745.1 Picea mariana | reverse complement strand
TCATATTTCCGCTTAAGTATAATCCAAAATAATTAATTAATAATCTTGTAATCAATTTAAGGTTATATCATATTTAATTATAATTTAGCTAGGGTTTCAGATTATTTATGAGATTATTTACAGGAATAAGAAAAGGGTCATTACAGGGAGAGGTTCACAGAACCCACTTTCCTAGACTTAGAGGAAATCAACCAGTTGTATAGAACAATTGTGTGTGAGGAGTATTATGTAAACATAAATGCAGATGGGGTACTCAGTTGGCATAGTATTAATTCATGTGCAACAGATTCAGACACTGGGTTAGAAAAATAGAAGCAGAGACTACACGAAGTATCCACGAGAAGATGTGAAAGAATAGATTGCGTAGTATAATGGATAGGCATAGAAATCAAAGAACCACCCAGTTTCCACAGACTAAATGATTTGGAAACATTATTGACACTATATGAAGACGAAGTACTGGAGAACTAGAGGCTACTAGAACTGGATTTATCACTCAAGGGCACACCCGCGAGATGGTGGGGCACACACAAGGAGATTGTCACAAATTGGTACCAATGTAAGAGGTTACTGCGCATAAGGTTTGGCGCAGAATAGAAAAAAAACAAACAACGAAGATATGAAGGAATAGGGACACCAGCGAAACACTTAGAGGAGTGTGAAACACTCTGGAAATTGACACCACCAGAGGAATGGCCTCACCACTTTATTCACACTTTAGAAGGCATACCAGTGAACTGGTATATAGATCAGGAACTATGCAAAGGAACTACAACATGGGAAACATTGCAACATAACTTTACCATCACTTTCTCATTCGAGCATGAGAACCCCAACATAGATGCAGCCTTGAAATGGATCAGAGGAGTCATATTCATTGAAAAATAGGAAATAGAACTTATTACCGAAGAGAAACAATGAAATAAGAAGACATTCAAGGAACTACTGTCATGTTACCAGGTACATCAGGAAGCACCAGACGAAGATGACATGCGCGACATTCAGATTGAAGAAGTAGAAGCCGAAAGAGATGTGAATTGACCACCCATAGAATCCAAAGTTATTTCCGCACCGATCAAGGTAAATAAAGTTAACATCGGAATAGCGGAACATCCCAAAATGTCCAGCATTGGAGACTACTAGGATGAGCTGACAATAGAAATCATTACCGAGTTGTTGCACGAATACATCAACTTATTTCCTACATCATTATAGAGATGAAGGGTATAGAAGAAGAACTGGGAGAGATGAAAATACCTCTAAGATCCAAAGCAAGACCAATTAGACAACGACCATATAGACTGAGCCCCATATATAAACATAAATTTAAAGAGGAGATTGACCAGATGCTTGAAGCCGAAATAATCAAACCAGTCAAGGAATCTGAATGGATAAGCCCAATGGTCGTACAAGACAAGAAACAAGGAAAAGGGATTAGCATATGCGTCGACTTGAGTAAATTGAACGATGCATACCTACACGACCCATTCCCTACATCGTTCATAGATGAAGCGTTAGATAATGTGGTGGGACATGAAGCTTACTCATTTACTGATGGATTCTTAAGCTACCACCAGATTAAGATAGCACAAGAGGACAGATACAAGACCACGTTCGCGAGGGAATGGGGATCTTAGAAATATAAAGTCATGCCATTTGGACTGAAGAATGCACCAACAATATTCTCCAGAGTGGTTATCACAACATTTAAAGAATTCATCCATTAGTTTCTCGAAGTATACCTGGACGACTGGACAGTCTATAGTCTGTTGAAAAACCATGTACTGGAAGTTTTACACTTGATGCTAGAATGATGTAGACAATGTTAGATATCACTAAACATAAAGAAATGTACATTTGGAACATCATTTGGGATACTATTGGGCCATATACTATGAAAACAAGGGCAATTGGTCGATCCGAAAAAGATCGCAGTCATCATTAATTTACCAATGCCAAAAAAATTCCGTCAGCTACAAGCGACGTTAGGACACATAGGATACTATCAGAAATTCATCAAAGGATATGCACATATCACAACACCAATGGAAAAACTATTAAGGAAGGATAAAAAGTACCAATGGAACGACATGTGTAAACATGGTCTGGATGCCCTGAAGGAAAAGATGGTCACTACATCAATATTAGTATTTCCAGACTGGGGAAAGACATTCCATGTACATGTAGATGCATCAATGATAACACTTGGAGATATCTTAGTGCAATGAGGAGCAGGAGACTTGGATCACCCGATAGCATTTGTAAGTAGAAAACTATTTGATTCAGAACAGAACTATAACACAATGGAAAGAGAAGGCCTAGTTATGTTTTACGCACTTTAGAAGTTCAAACACTACCTATTGGGAAAATATTATAAGATGTTTACAGATCACTCAGCCCTAAAATACCTCATCAACAAGCCAGTGTTGGGGGGGATAATCTGTCGATGGTTACTGGTATTTTAGGAATTTGACTTTGAAGTAATCATCAAACTAGGAAAACTAAATGTAGGACTTGACCACCTATCAGGGGTCACAAATGGAGAAGAACCCACAAGCTTAGAAGACAACTTTTCGTATGCATAGTTATTCTTAGTACAGATTGTTGATGACCACTTCACAGAGATCATCCAATAATTGAGCATAGATACTGTTCCACAATACTATACCATTGAACAAAAGAAGAACCTGTTAGTTTGTGCAGCTGACTATCAACTGACCGCTGGACATTTATATAAAATGGGCGTAGATAGAATTTTATGAGGGTACGTGTTAGAGAATGATTGACCAAGAATTTAGTAGAATCCCATGAGCGATTGGAAGGAGGGAGGACACTATGCAGGAAAAGAGACCACGCAGAAGGTACTCCGCGTAGGATTATGGTGGGCAATGATTCATAGAGACTCAAAAGAGTATTGTCAGGGATGCAATGTCTGTCAAAGGGTAGGCAAACCCAACAAAAGGGATGAGATGTCATTATGACTACAAGTGACACTACAGGAATTTGATAAATGGGCAATAGGATTTGTGGGACCTATTAATCCACCAGCCAAAAGGCCAGGGGAAATATACATCATCACTGTGACGAAATACCTAACAACATGGGCAGAAGCCGCACCAATAAAAGACTTCAACATAGAGACCATTGCACACTTCTCATTTGAACAAGTAATTACTAGGTTTGGGTGTCCAAGAGTTTTGATGAGCGACCAAGGAATGCATTTCATAAATAGCACCGTCCACGCGATGCTTGAAGAATTTGAAGCTCACCACCAGAAAAGCACACCGTATCACCCACAGGCGAATGGCACAACGGAAGCCTTCAACAAAATTCTAGAGAACACATTGATGAAGATCTGCAACGTGAACAGAGATGACTAGGACCTCAACATGCCAGCAGTATTATGGGCGTAAAGGATGACATGTAATAACTTGACAGGGAATACACCATTCAAACTTTTCTATGACCAAGAAGCGGTAGTGCCATTAGAATTTTTAGTACCCAACCTACGTGTAGCCTCTATCACACAAATGATAGAATGTGGCATAATACCGGAAAGAATGAACCAACTATTAGCAATGGAAGAAGACTGAATCCTGGAAGGATTCCATTAGTGATTGCAGAAGGCCAGAGACAAAGCATGGCACGATCGACACATTAAGAAGAAGACTTTCAAGGAAAGAGATCTAGTATTTCTCTATGACAACAAATCATTTCAGCACCCATGAAAGCTGAGAATGCATTGGCTAGGACCATATGAGGTAAAATATGTAACATATGGAGGAGCTATACAGTTAAGATATTTAGCAGGCATAGACCTCAGAGGAATGATCAATCGGAGATGACTAAAGCTGTATAGGGATAGTCGACCAACCACCGCGTAGCTAAAAAAAAAAAAATCCATGAAAAAGCCACAAGACGCCCGACACACAAATGCATTAAAGGCAAGAGAAATGGTTACATGCCTAAGATAAATGAGCAGGAAACATAAATTCAGCAAAAGAAGGATGCCAGGACAACACTAAGCAAAATTAAGACACAACAAGGACTGATGGAACGTCACATTAAAACACGCCAACTGGAAACGACAAAAGAAACGTAATGGTAAGTATGAAACTGCCACAAATGCATTGAACCCACAATTATGGTGCATTAAATGCATCATGGAGGAAGCATCCTCGATAAGCTTCATGGAAATCCCATACAACATGTGAGAATGAAAGCAAATTGTCTATTCATGAAAGGAGAATAGAGAAAGAGTAACAATAGCTTGAATGAACAGAGCGAGACCCCAATCCTCTAAAATCAACAGACGTTCGACACTCACTACTATGGCACCACCAAATTCTATTGAACCAGGCTAGATCACCTGACCAAAGTTCAAGCTAGGTCATGAGGACCACCAGAAGAAAATGAGCAGTAGCAACTAGAGATCATCAATATCGATGAGATCCCATTCCCAGATATACCACTAGTGAATTCTACACTGATACTGGAGGATATTCAACAACCACAACCGGAGGAACTAAAAGAGGACACGCAAGTAGAGGCACAGGAACCTTAGAATGAGGAAGAGGAACCCCAACAGGAAGTGCAACCAGAAAGCACTGAACCAACCGCAGAAGGTAACGACATGACACAGAATCAAGGATCAGAAGGGAAACCAGACAAGTTGCAGGTACACAGCCTCAGTCAACCAATAGAAGAGACCACAAAAACTACCTTGGCTTGGCCATAATGGCTTACAAGGAAATAACCAGGAATTGCTGGAACTTCATACCAACCACCACAGCAGGAAGATAGATCTCTGATACCGAGCTCAGCTCACAAGAAACTAGCAGTAGAAATTGTATTACCACGCATACCAGAGGGAGTCCAGGTAGAACCGAAGCTACTGGGTCACATTGGGAAGATCAAGTATTCAAACCAGGACATCTTAGACAACACCAAGTACCTAAAACTTGCACCAAGGGTTTTTATGCAGAACATAGTGGTCAACCAACTTGGAGAAACAATCAACCAACCACATCAATGGGCAGTTGGATTGGATTGAACCGACATTTTAGGGTTTCTGAAACTTTCACACTTTGGAAGAGGCCAGTACGTGACATCATGCATTAAGGAGTTGTTAGCAGTTACACATGGAGGGGATATATGGCTAGACAAAACCTTCCCCATAACAGTTGAGCTTATTGCGTAGATAACAATACAATCCAGTCGTGGTAGGGATCTTGCACTAATTTTGGATGATAAATCCAAGGAGAAAGAGTTAGCCGAGGAAATGAAGAAGAAATATTGTACAGCCAAAGGGACAAGAGGCATTATAATCAAATGGATCAACAATGTAGCAACACAATTGGGCATAAAGAAATTATCCTATACATTGTTAAGAAAATGCTGCAAAGACAAATTACCGACAGGAGTCATTGCAGTTGTAGTTCAGTGTACAGAAGGAACCTTCATGAGCTGGGTGCCTTATCTTTTAAACTTGTTTCAAGAGGACTGCATGGACACATAGGAACTCAGCACATAATTCCATTACTCATGGCTGCTCACCGCCATAGCCTTCATGGCATGGTGGGAACCAGAGTATGTAGTTTTTGCTACAAGACCACAATCAACGAGAGTGAGATATCTAGTACTAAGATCTACGCCACAGGCCAGATAGAAGAGGGACAATGGAATCATATTTGAATCATACCTACGAGACATGCAGGAAGCTATTATCTAGTCATGAAGAATAACACCAGAAGTTGTCGCACGATATGGGGACATCGCTAACTTCTGGGCTACATGTCAAGCCATGTGGATACAACCAAGGTAGGATCCAGATAGATAGTGGCTATCGATGCACTACTTCATCTTAGAAGGTGATATAGGCATGGTCATCAACAAATGGCCTGATGAATGGAGGATCCCATACATTCCCTAGAAAGTACCAGAAGGACCCGCAGAAGGAGAAGCAACACAGGCAGAAACATAGCTTTTGCAAATCCCAGTGCCCAAGAAACCAAGAATAGGACAAAACAAAACAACTCAAGAAAACAAAGGGTTAAAGAAGATAGGAACCCAGAGGGGGCATAAAGAGACCAACAAATATCCAAAACAAGCTAAGGGAGCATAGGAGACTACCCCAAACCCCATCACATAGGAGCCAGGGGCAACTAAGAGACAGACTGCACAGGCTGCAGGCATGCGCAAGAAATCAAAGGCACAATGAGTGTCACCAAACTATACGATCACAGAGGACGATGGAGAAATGATCGCTAGAATGGTCCAGGATTGCCTAGCAGAAGACTTCAACCATGCAGCACATCGCAAGGATAATTTGCAAAAAGAGCTGGCAGAAATAGGACATCTCCTCAGGACACTCGGAGAGGCCCAACAAGAAAGTAGCAGCAGAGGCATAGATCCATCGACAACACAAACCAATGAAAGAGTGGAGGTCAAAGAAAGAGACCCAACCCTTCCAATACCACATGCAAATGAAATGGTCCACATAAAACCGAGCATGCTATGAATGGATGAAATAGTGGGATAGACACCACTGAGGGATTTGGACCACATCCAATTGGTCCTGACATGAATTCCATCAAGGGCACTGCACAAATTGCAGGTTAGCATTGACCACTAAATGCAGTCTCGGGCACATAAAAACTTCGTCGAGCTATAGAAAGAAAAAAAGTAGCGAGAAGCATTGGAAAAAGAGTATGAGTAGGCCAAATACGAAACTCAAAAGGAGACGGAACATAGGAACGAATTGGAATGCAGAGTGGGAGAAATCTTTGGGAAACTTCCAAACACTGCACAAGGAAACGAACTCCCAGCCACAAAAAATATCGACCAATTGCGCAGGCAATTACTCGATACTAGAAGGAGATCAGGGATCTCTGAGAATAGCTAACACCAACAACTCCACCGACAGTAAAGGGGAAAAGGAGGCAGGAAAAAAAATGCAAATACAGGAGATGGAGAAGCAGGTTATCACAACAGCTGACTTGCTCGACAAAGCAGCGCAATTTTGGAAAAGACTGGAGGAGGATCCATAGGTTCAATGCTGGGACAAGGAAGAGGAAAGGATCAATGTAGTGATCCAAGAACTTAAACAGAGGAAAAATACTATACCAATCCCAGAATGTGTCAAGGGGACGCACGAGTTGAAGAAGATACAGGTAGAACTTATCACTGCGCAAAAACAAAAAACATGAACGTCGGGATCAAATAGAACCACTATAGGAACGGGTAGTTGAAGTACTCACACATGCAGAAGAAGATAGAACACAGATGGCACGGGAATAGGTAGAATGCGTAGGCCTACTGAGTGACGAAGTGGTAGTTCAAGTAATGGACACCATTAAGGAGAATACTGCATAGGCATTGACAAAAGCAGCAAAGCTGAGGGAAAAGTTCCAAATAATCACCGAAGAGATCGAGGCAACTCAGAAATATTAGGTGACTCGGGACGAGTCACATGTTAGTGTTGGGGTCCTGTTGGTAGCAGGCTGAAGTGGGAGAGAAAGTGTGCATAAAGAAGAATGACATCTAGAAGAGAAATCGTGGGAAAGAAAGCATGTAGAAGGAAAGTTACAACTGACAAGAAGCACAACACGCATGCATGCAACAAGAAGGTGATAGCTGGAAGGAAGAAATGAACGCATGTGGAGAAGGAAGACCTAACGAAAGTAGGGTTAGGTTTTTGTAATGTTTTTGTGAAAACTATTGAAGATCCTGATAGATATAAATATAGATACGAAGGTATCATAGAAGAGTTCAGAGTTCGAAGAGATTCAATAAGGTTGAGCTTTATTATTGTTGTAGAGTTGAGATCGTTTTATGTAATGTTTTTGATTAGATATACTATTTTCTATAAATCAAGTGAGCTAAGAGGAATATAAAATGTATATATCAAGGATAAGATCGTAGGTTGAGGAGCCTGGTGCGATCTAGTTTGCCTCATAGAGATCTTACCCATCTGAGAAGAGTTGTAAGCGCGAGGTGTGAGAATTGCAGAACTGCCATAATAAGAGAGCCAAGAGCCAAATATTTGTGGATGTAGCCCAGGAGGGGGTGAACCATGGTAATACTTGTGTAATGTGATGAATGCATACATATATTTGTCATATTTTTAGTAGTTAAATGTTGTATGCAATGAATGAATGAGTTATTATATTGCTTGGTTAACTGTTGTGGGAATATAACGAAAATATACCACGAAGGTTAGAATATAAATGAGGATAATAATAGTTCATAATACAAGTAATAATTAATGGCTTGGAATACAGATCCCCTATCTCATGCTCAATCCTAGGCTGCAAACATCTGAGTCTTACAACCACCCATTTAAACCTCTCTTGGGTGAGACTGCACAGTGCACCATGTGTACTATGATTCCTTTTGGTTTAACAGAAGGGCAGACAGTTTAAGGCTTTGTTGGTACCCTTAAAGATATGAACCCTAGGTCTATGACACATTTATTAGAGAGAATCCATTTAGTTTAACCAACACCACGCAACGAACTAGATCCGAAAACTAGATTGGACCCTAGTACAGGTTGAGCAGTTACGACAGGTGAACAATAAATTCACCCGTGCAGTCGACTTTTGGCTTGACAGTATTGTGGCAGGATTCATCATAGAGTTTGTAGTCAACACAATGAAGTCATACATTGCATCAAAGCAAGAATTTATACATGGAACCCATGGAAGGTACATTCGATCACTGTATATTTCTATTAATATGCTATTATATAACAAAGGGGTAATGACAATGGAATCAGACAGCTAGACTTCCCTGTGTGCATGGGGGAAGTGGGGAAGCACTGACAGAGAGAGGATAAATGGAAGGAGGTGAGGATAAAGGAAATAAGGAGGAGAAACCCTTGGACCCGATATTCATGGATGACGACCAGCTTGAGTGGATCTTGGTGTCATCAGGAACGATGCGTAGCAGAGTACCCTACCAATACAAGGTGAATACCAAGAAGAGAGTCATAGCCATGAGGGAGGTCTTGGAAAGCGATGAGGAAGAGGTAGAGGATCTCTGGGATGTGGAGCAGAATTGAGGAAATCATGTGTGAAACCTATGAGAGGAAAATAAGAGGCTCAAGAACGAGAAGAGAAGATAGCCATCCTTTCCATATTAATGTCAGTGTGGAACCCATAAAACCATGTGAGACCAAGACACCAAAGAGAACACTACCATTTCAACAAATGAAGTTTGGAGGAAGTCTGACAGCAAGAAGTACATCTACCACAGGAGAAACAACTAGAGGAGCCAGTTCAGGCAGTTCTAGTCAAGTATCTACACCACGCGACGGAGGTAGCAGTTCAGTATTTAGAATGGCAGGACACGATCCCACTATCAGTTTGCCAAAATTTTGAGGAGAAGTAGTAGAAGACCCTGAGAAGTATTTGTTCATTTGTGCAAAGATCTGGGAGGCAATACAAATAAATAATGAAGATACCAAACTTGCGCAGCTAGAGGTCATGCTAAGATACTGCACACTAGACTGGTACATGAGTCTAGACATGAATAGTTCCCTTGGGATGATGAGGACACTGGAAGACATTAAGAAGCTATTTATTAATGAGTTCCACAAGACGAGCTAAGAGAATTCGTACATGAACAAGATGATCGAGATAAGACAAAAGCCAAGAGAGTCTGTATGGGAAATTGACCAGAGATTCAAGCAACTGAAGGGGAATTTAAAATACCTTATGATAGAGATGCAGCACTGACACCTATTTGTCAACTCACTACTCCCACACCTAAAATATCCCTTACCACAACAGAAGTTTCAAACACAGGATGAGGCTCTACAGGAAGCTTTGTAGCTAGAAGAGAACCAGTACCAACATACAGAGCCAGCTATTGAAGAATTGAAGGAGGATTTGAAGAACCTAACATTTTAGTTGAACCAGAATAAGAACAAGGAAAAACGAGAAGCTATTTGGTGCACCACATGCAGGACAGAAGGAAACCACAAGAAGGAATGCCCAAAATTCACACAGTATATGGAAACAGGCATGCCAAACCCTCTACCACAGGGAGGACTATGGTGTGAAAAAAGAAAGAAACTGGGTCACGACCCTTATCACTGCACGATGATGCAGAAGTACTAGACAGTTCCAAAGAATTATCATTGCACCTTTTGTAAGTCAATAGGCCACAATGAAAAATATTGCAAAACTATGAAGATGATGCAGGAAATAACATCAGATGCATACAGGGTATAGGCCGAAATGATGACTGGGAAAGAAGCGTCACAGTTCAATCAAGCCCCATATCCATACAACACTGTGCAACAACAGTACAATACTGCGCAACAACCATACAATAACGCACAGCCGTAGTACAACTAGATGCAACCACAGTATAATACCATGCAGTATAATTAGGCACCATAGTACAACACACCGAGGGGGTACCAAGTAGGCTATCGAGGAGGAGGATGAGTCAGAGGAGGTTTTGGACATGGCAAAGGACCAGTCACATGTCATAACGGTTAGGAACCGGGAGATTATGCATGAGAATTCCCACTGCTGCCAGCGACTTGTATGTATTGTCATGCATCGGATCACGAGACAGAGGAATGTACGACACTATTAGGAAAGATCTAGGAAAAGAGGACCCATAACAATCTAAATTTTCAATGTATTTTAGCCAAAGCAAGGGAGGATGGACAGAACATCAATATAGTCAACCATGGTGGAACGAAGACAGGAAATGACACAGTCTGATAGGAACCTTCACAGAACCAATGGGTAAATAAGAACATCGAACCAAGGAAAAATTTTGACACGCCCAAAGAGGAGGAGTGTTGTTGGGAAAAACACCCTATGGACTAGCAAACTAGGGTCAGACTTGCATGCAGATTTTGACCGAAAAGAAACTACGTTTTAACCTAAAACCCAAGATTTAAATCCCTCTTTCACAGTAAATTCATGGAAAAGGATCACCAACCTTATTATCGGCATTTGATGTAGATCCTTCGTTGTGCTTTGACCACTTGCTTGCGCTGCTCCTTCCATAGATGACCTGCACTCAAGACAAACGACAACAATGCATGCATGCTACTTCTCTACTCAAGGGTTAGAAATCAAGCATAAATTAACCAAACCATAGACAATTCATGCATTGGGACAGGAAAAGTATTCCTTTTATTACTAAAAATGAATCAACTTACAATCAAAGCTGAGATCGGCCACCACTCCTTGAACCTGATCCTGGGCTCCTCTTCTTCTGTCCTTCAACTACTTTGCGTTAAATCTCCTTTGGCATGAGGAAAGGCTAAAGGGTTGGGACAATGGATTACGTAAATGGGCAGAGTTTCTTCACTATATTTTTTCCTCATCCAAATGGTACCCCTACCCCTTCTTTTATAGGCTAGAAGGAGCTAGGGTTTTGGACAAACCCTCGACCATGCATGGCTGGGAGTTTCAGTTAACTGACCCATAGCTTTTTGTTCCATCGAAAACTTTCCTTTTTTCATGCTTTGTTAGGTACACATGGGCTGTAGTGAGCCAGCCAGCGTGCACACACGTGCAGTAATGGGTTAGGGTGCATGGGCCTTGACACAAGAGGATTTTCAGAGAGTTGTTCAGCAGATGCTTTGGCAATGAAGGGATATGAGTTGGCCTAATGCCAGGTAAGCATGTGTGGTGCAATTTAGGGTTATAACAGATGCCCCCTAATGTGTGAGGTCAACATAGCATCTGATGGCCAAAATACATTACCAATCTTTACTGATGTGTTGAATGAGTGAACCCAAGGATCAGGAACCAGGAGGTGTCGTCTGCAAAATAACAAATGTCTCATCGAGGCGGGCATACCCATGCTTGGGATAAAATAGAACCATGGCTACCAATCAAATACACTGTAGATCCATGTCAAATAACTATAAAGAGTAGCCGCAAATAATACACAGCGAAGCTACATCTCGAAATTAGAAAGATATACATATAGAGTACCCATCTTCTAGAAGCTGATTCGGCCTGATGGTTGTACTTCAGACCTCAAGAAACAACCTCAAAATCTTCTAAAACTCGAGTAAGAGTGTAATATGAGTGTACGACTACACTACCCAGAGGTCTTCGATGGCTCGTCAGTTATGGCCTTGATAATATTGATGATCGGACTGAAGGCTTCAGTGATTTCGAGCAAGGACTTGATTGGACGTTCAAGATGGTCGGGTATGTGGACAAGAGACATATTGCAGAGGGGTCGACTCAGGCTTAGTGACAAAATTCCCTTGGACAATAGCACGACAAGTGATAAGACTCAGGTAGCATATATGTTAATCATAAGTCTACAAAGTAGGAGGCAACGCAAACTCTCCATATGTTTGGAAGAGTAACCAAACGGTGGAGGACACAACTCTATATAGCGATAAAAGCTTCCTAAGGCTGCACTACATCCCATAGTCTAATGATCAAATGAACATATGTGCTTTATCGAAGGGTGACTCATTATGCTGCCAATAAAGAAAATACTTTTCCCATCCTCTTTTTGGGGTATATTTGATTTTTTTTTTCTTTTCGATAATTTTGGAAAAA
>JASDQU010881421.1:21484-40500 GCA_032191745.1 Picea mariana | reverse complement strand
CGTTGGGGTACCTTTTTCGACAATAGTCTAGTCGGTTCGAAAAAGGGATAAACTAGCACCGATTAGACGTCAATTCAAAACCATTTTAACGAGTGTGACAAGGACAAGATCACTCGGCTATTTTTTCACTTTTAAGGAGTCTAAAAAAATATCAACTATGGACTCCATCAAGAATATTCTTCTGGACCAATTTAACAAGTGTGAAAGAATAAGGTCACTCGGCGATCTTTTCAATTTTAGAGAGTCTAAAAAGAGCTTAACTATGGACTCCGTGGGGGTTTCTTTTTTGTAAATTTAGTCCCTCAAGCCCGAAAAAGGAATAAAATTATACCTGAGAGTACTCTTCTAAAGAATGGGAATTCGATAGAGTATACATTTGTTCGTACAGTTGACCGTCCGGACTGAAAAAGGGGTAAACTACCGTCGGACAGACGTGACTTCAAATTTCAGTTTAACGAGCATGAAAGGCCACAAGATCACTCGGCAATATTTTCATTTTTAGAGGGTATGAAAAGGGCTTAAAAGGAGACCCGTTTAAGGAACATTCTTCTGGACCAATTTAATGAGTGTGAAGAAACAAGGTCACTCAACAATCTTTTCATCTTTAAGAAGTCTGAAAAGGGCTTAAAGAAGACTCCATAATGGTTACTTTTCTCAGTTAATCCGAACGAGATCAAAAAGCATAAATGCAGTCTCACTGAATGTTTCTTTCAGATCTCAAAGTGAGCTTGAAAAACAACAAAGTTAGCTCATGATAGACTCTTTGTGGGTCAATGCCTGGCATCTCCTTGGGGGACCTGTATGCTCTCACAAAAACATTGTCTATGAAGCTAGGGGTTCTAGAGATATTGATAGGTATCATTTCAGCAATAGTTGCCATATTACCTTCAGCATAGATCTTGTGTGTAGCTAAGGGATTAGTATGACAAGACCTATCTCCAGTCATAGTCACGGTGAATTCTCCAGCTTTGATTCGGCTTAACTCTGGGAGAAAATATGATCTGTGATGAAGATCTTCCCAAGGTTCGTTCGAACTAGTCATTGCTTCGATTACTACTTCGTCAGAAGGCAAGACTAAGTCTAACAAATCGACGTTAGCGAGAGAACCCTAAGCCCAAATAGGCTCTGAAAGTGGATCCAACTCTTGTGATGGAGTCGGATCAGGGTTAGCTGAGGCTTGCTGGACTAAAGAGTACGCTACCTCAGCGGCCAACAAGGGCATGGACATGCCGGGGTGCCTTGTCTCATCCATCGTGGCTGATGGGGAAGGAAGAATCCAAGGATCCTCAAAGTAAGTCATGCGAAACGACGAAACTTGAAAAATCTCAACCTTATGGTGATTAGACATAAATTTGACATCGTCATGAGGAGGTGGGTAATCGAAGGTACCCATCAAGGATGGGCACAAACCAACTCCTATGTTAACGACACCTGGTTGAGGATTATCAATCATAGGGACCGTGGATGCCCCCAAAGCTGGGTCAGGTCTGGAGAAATACAATTGATCAATGGTCACTATCCGGCCTTCGTGTGGAAACAAAAAGACTCAGAAAACTGTAGAAACCACAGCTTGCATAGCATAAGTCCAACTCCATCCTAACAAGAGGTTATAGTCGAGGGGAGCCTCGACTACCTCTACTTTGACACACACGGTTTTCCCTCCTAGTTGCACAGGGAAAGAAGGAACGATGCCATGTGGTCGGAAAGAAAGACCGTCGAATGCAGTGAGGAGAGTAGGTGATGGAGACAAAGCGGGCTGGCCAATGGCCTTCCAACATGCTAATGACATAACGCATGTTGAGGTGCCCTCGTCGACCACCATGCGAAAGATATTTCGTGTAAAAGTTTTCATGGGATGAGCCACTACTATATGAAATGCTATGTGGTAAGGAAGACGAGGTTTTAAGTCCGTTGTATCTTACATGATGGTACCCGGGTTACAAGTCTTAGTAGAGCCCAAAGCGGTTAACAAGGCTTTCCTCTGAGCAGGGCAGATTTGGAGGACCTCCAAAGAAGACATCGCATAAGGGGTTTGTGACAAATCCTCCACCACAGAGTAATTTTGGGTGGCCCTTGCATTTGGGTTGTGAGAAGCTTTTTTAAATGCACACTTTGGAATGTGTTTCATTGTTTCCCCCAATGTCTTCTCGATCTATAGAGGAAGAGATGGGAGATCAACTTATTTACCCTTCTCAGAAGTGCTTGGCTTACTATAGTCGTGTGCTCTAGTCATTATGAAAGAATCACCCCTAACCATATATACGTTCGCGGATGAGGGATTGTTTGGAGGAGGGTAGATTTCTTGGCTTCCCCCTTCTGCACTTGTAGAGGCTTGAGTTAAATTTTTCCCATGTTGAAAAGGGTTAGTCAACACTGCCTTTTGTTGCTGTGTGACAAACTTTTGGGCCTCTGCAAGCCGAGGACAAAGATGGGTTGGGTGGTCTTCCACACATAAGTTGCACGGATACCTCACCTTTCGTTTTTCCATAGTGTCCCCGCCAGCATTATCAGTGGGCTTTTTATCCCCCTTACCCTTCTTTCATTATTTTTTCTTCCCTTCAGGCTGTTGGGTGGCCTTTGGGTTAGTCAAATACACAGAGTGTACTTCTGACGTTTGGGTAGGAGGAGCAGCCAAAGCAGTAGTCTGGCTGGCCGCTGTGTGTTGTATAGATAACTATTGCAACTGTTTTGTCAATTGCTTAGCAAGCTTGGTTTGTGCTGAACCAACAATACCATCGACATGTGGTCCAGCTCTCTATCTAGTTTTATCTAGTATCGAACGTGGTGCATCTGGCATGATGTTGTATAAAAAACTAGACTGAGAATAGATGAGATCAAACTGTTGAGCCCTCATGATGGCATATTCTTCAGAGAAAAATCTGGAAGTCACGACGTCTTTGGAAAATTGTGGGACCAAAGACTTAAAGAACCACTCAAGTAGGAATGCTGGTGGGACTGGTACTTTGATTAGACTCTTCCGACATCTCCACTCTTGGATATGATCAGAAATATGGTCCATTGTTGTCTGTTCGAAATTGGCGAGCAGCTATGTTCCAGTGTCGTATCTCACAGGTAACTAGAAATGGTTAAGGAAGGCCATCGCCAGTTAACCAAAATAAGAGTATCTTGAGTGATCGAGCTCGATGTACCATTTCACGGCACTCCTGATAAGAGTACGTTGAAACAATTGCAACTGTACGAAGTCATCTTTCAATGAGTTAGATGAAAACCAAAGATGGAAGGTAGTCACATGATCACCTGGATCTTCATTAGGCTTGGCCTCAAACTTTGGAATGTCTAAAGGCAACTTCGTTGGCATAGGAGGCCAACGTGGATCGTGACAAATAAGATCATTTAACAACCTTGTCAAATCTGGCAAGTGTAAAGTCACCANGTTGCTGATAACCTGGAAAAAATGGTCCTGGAGTTTGATTGGCACCAGGTTGCCAGGAAAACTTTGGCTGCTGGCCTAGATTTTGGTAGAAACCATGGCCCTGACCAGCGTAAGTATTTTTCATCTTTGGAGACATAATTGGTTGATTCCCCATAAAGGACAGCAGGTGTTGGGCATGCATCATGTTCGAAGGACTTTGGGAAGGATTACCCCAGGCTGGTCCTGATGGGAGAGACATAGTGGTCTGTCCAGGGTTCCATTGACTGTGGAAAGAATTACCCCAGAATGACATTCCAGAGGAGGGAACGGATCCTTGTCCTAAGTTCCAAGGTCCTGCTATATGTGCCCCCTGCGTAGGAATAGTACCCTGCGCAGGAGTAGACTGTCCAAAAATGGGATTGCCCCCAGACGGGAAAGCAGTGGATGAGAAAGTGTTGTTACCAAATGTCTCGTTCCAAACAAATGGTGACGAACCTACCAGCATACTATGCGCAGGTGTTCCTTGACTCCCTACTCCAAATAAACTAGTGTGTGTAGGCTGCCCAACAGACTGCTGATGCAGTCCACTGAGCGAAGGGGACAAAGGAGGGATATGACCTACGGCATAAGGAAAAGTGTTAAAAGGGACAGAAGTTCCCCCAAGTTGACCTTGCAGAGGAGTGTTATATCTCCCTACCCCCAGACCCAAAGTTTGTAAAGTGGAGTAGGTTAGTGCAGGACTTGTACCCGAACTAGGCATACCGTATGAAAACGGAGGGCCTATCGCATTAGGTGTGAAGGGGGTTATGGCCGCCACCATAGACAGGTTCGGTCCACTATGCGACATAGTTGTGGCTGAGACCATGGTGGCTCAGACTGATGATGGTAAGTTAGGAGATGGTTTTCCTGTGGTAGCAACTATGGTGGGAATTGAAGAATTCCCAGAAGAAGTAACAACGCTTGTTTCCATAGCTGTGTGAGGCACTATCTAGCATTCGTGAAATTGGATTGGTACAATGACTGGTGGCCAAATATCAGTGGTTGGGGTTTCAACTGAGCCAAGAGTGGTGGTTGATTCCTCCGGAAGTTTTTCGGGCACAAAGGTTTGTAACCCAGTCGCTTCGAAAGACCCTTGCTGGTCTAGCTTCCACCTTAATGGTGGCAAGGGTGGCTCCAGTGTAACCGGCGGTAGGCCCAGAAGCCTTCGTGACCGGCGAAGCTTGGGATCATCCACTGTGTGAGAAGATCCAACACACACTAAGGTATTCTACAAATTCAAAAGTAACACATACTAAAAATAAGCCCCTAAGAGATAATACAAGCAATCACTAAACTATTAGGAAGAACAGTTACAACAATCAACACTAGAGAAACTTACCAGTGCAAGTGCAACTCGAATATGGAAGAACCCTCCGGGTATAATCTACAAAGTGTGGCCCAATTTCTATCCTAGGTACCGCGGTATACCCCCGTAGTCACCCGTGTATGTCCCTAAAAATATTGGCAACTAGGTTGCCAGCACACGAACAATCACCAGGCGGGTATAGTCGAAAGTCGGGTAGACCACAATGAGCAGGGTATCAAGCCTGAAACCTGTCAAGGGTATCGAGAGAAAATGGTCTGGAAGAAAACTGAAGACCTCGAATGGATTGGAGACCCATGAAGCCTTGTGGAAAATTCAAACGATGGAATCCCAAAACAAGCCCTCAATATGTGTTCTCCACTACGATTGGTCCGGCTTTGGAGGGGTTATCTCTGCTACCTTTCCGCACATGACCTCATGTTTATCCCCTATGTTAGAGGGGGGTCTCGAATAACTTCCATGAAATTGGACTTAGACACTCCCTACCTTAGACTCTAATGTTTGGTTTTGAGTGGCCTTGAAGAGTTTCCTCTCCAACCTAATTCAAGGCCCTAATCCTGAACTAGTTTGTGAACCCTATAAACATAAAAGTCTAGTAGATTTTAACATTAGCGTTGCTTTTAAGGATTTTTCTTACGTCAAGGGGTATGAAGGTGAAACTGATGATGTGTAAAGATGAAAGCAAAAACGAATGAAAAAAGATGGAAACAAAAGACTTTTACTAAATGCAAAATTTCAACAACTTTTCACAAAGAAAGATTTCTTTTTCTTTTCAATTTTTCTACGATTTTATACAGCAAACTTAAAGAAATTTCGCTCGACTACGAGCTAATTATGCTCTAAATGTACTGAAAAATCTTACAAAATAAAAGACTTCTCCCTAGCTAATGATTCAGAAACACACTCTTCAACCAAAGAAGACAATGAAAAGAGAATTTTTTTTTATTTAAGTGCTAATAACGCAACAAAGGGAAAATACTGACAAGCACAAAACCAAGAAAAACAAATTCTGGCTTAAAGCGCAGATCACAAAGAATCAGAGTAAAGAATCACACAATGGAAATAAAAAAAACAAAGACTCTCACGCTTGTATAAAAACCAAAAAAGAAAAAAAATATATTATTTTCTGTCAAATATTAACTGAGAAAAAATAGGCTAAGGGTAAGATGACCCAACCTACTAATTGTTCAACCCTAGACTCAAACACCTGAGACGAATAATTCTCATCAAATGAGGGGATGAATACCCCACCCTGAACAAAAAGTAGCCTGTCAAGCATGCTATTGTCACTAAAACAACATGCGTGCAAACGTGTGCTGAGCAGAAATAGAAAGCATGTACATGCGAGCTGACCTTGTACAGGCCACGTGTATGTCTAAATTCTAAGAAAAAAATGAAAACAGGCAATCCAGACTAGGAAGAGGCCTCTGGTATTGATAATCAGGGTCCCTTGAAGGCTTGGATGCTCTTTCTAACAGAAAAGAAAAATAATGCAAGAAATAACAAGGCGAAAAAAGCAATTTGAGACAGGACTGTGAACCAGCAAGACTCAGACAGGATTCCAGAAAACCCCCTGAGAATGTATAACTATGATAGGGAAGAGGAGAAATGCCTCTAAAGTTCTCTGAACTCCTACACACTACTACTATCTCTACAACTGGCAGTCACACGCGGGCTATAGGAGGATAGGGCACAGGTACACGCGTGCAGGCCTTCTGCAGGTTGCATGTACCTCTGTGTGTCCCGACAACTACCGTCAAGAAACAGTCAAGGAAAACTAGTATCAAGAACCAGGCTCCCTACTAGCTCAGACCTTATAGAAAAAGACAGGCAAAGAAAAATAGAAAACCTAATCTTTAAACTACCCAAAAAATTTAAAGAAATCCAGGAACCCTAAAGAGTATTCTCCCCAGTACGGTCGTCAATTTTGTTGTTGGGAAAAACACCCTACGAACTAGCAAACTAGGGTCAGACTTGCATGTAGATTTTGACTGAAAAGAAACTACTTTTTAACCTACAACCCAATATTTAAACCCCTCTTTCACAGTAAATGCATGGAAAAGGATCACCAACCTTATTACCGGTGTTCGATGTAGATCCTCCGTTGTGATTTGACCACTTGCTTGCACTCCTTCCACAAATAACCTGCACTCAAGACAAACGACAACTATGCATGCATGCTACTTCTCTACTCAAGGGTTAGAAATCAAGCATAAATTAACCAAACCATAGATAATTCATGCATTGGGATGGGAAAAGTATTCTTTTTATTACTGAAAAATGAATCAACTTACAATCAAAGCTGAGACCGGCCACCGCTCCTTGAACCTGATCCCGGGCTCCTCTTCTTCTGTCCTTCAACTACTTTGCGTTAAATCTCCTTTGGCATGAGGAAAGGATAAAGGGTTGGGGCAATGGATTACGTAAATGGGCAGAGTTTCTTCGCTATATTTTTTCCTCCTCCAAATGGTACCCATACCCCTTCTTTTATAGGCTAGAGGGAGCTAGGGTTTTGGACGAACCCTCGACCATGCATGGCTGGGAGTTTCAGTTAACTGACCCATAGATTTTTGTTCCGTCGACAACTTTCCTTTTTTCATGCTTTGTTAGGTACACGTGGGTTATAGTGAGCCAGCCAGCATGCACATGTGTTCAGTAATGGGTTAGGGCACGTGGGCCTTGACACAAGAGTATTTTCAGAGAGTTGTTCAACAGATGTTTTGGCAATGAAGGGATATGAGTTGGCCTAATGCTAGGTAAGCATGTGTGGTGCAATTTAGGGTTATAACAAGGAGACTTTTGAGGAATCCAGAAAATAATTTCAGAAGGTGGACACAACATCAACTTCCATTGCACAACGAGTCCATGAAGCCCTAGCATACGAAATGTTTCCATCATTGGATCATACCAATGGAATTCCACCCAAGGGACAAGTAAGTAATATGAAATACTTTTTGTAATCGTGCATAAAAATGCTAAGTGATCCTTTATCTGTGAAAATCTTGCAAAACATCCTAGAGAACTGTAGCAGTGATATGAAACAAAAGCTAGAAATAAAAATTGTCAATCATCTACACATAAGAAGAATAACAAGTAGGGAATTTAGGCTAAATGTTAACATTGGGGATTTTAGTATGGGAGACATCATACTCGACCTAGGATCTGAAGTGAATGTGCTACCCAAGAAAACCTGGCAATGCATGGGAGAGCCAACATTGGGATACCCAAATGTCTAATTAAAACTAACAAGCCAACATAGGGTCCTACCAATAGGGAGACTGAAAGGAGTAACAGTAGATCTTGATGGGGTGCGTACTAAAGTAGACTTTGAAGTCATCGAAATAGTAGATGGCATAACACCGTACCTGACACTACTCGGCCTGGATTGGGGTTTTGATAACCAAACCATAATCAACTTGAAGACAAGAAAGATGACATTTGAATCCAGAGATTACAGGGTCATAGCACCACTAGATCCATCAGAAGGGGAGAGGTTCGTAGAACCCACTTTCCTTGACTTAGAGAAGATTGACTAGTTGTAGAGAACAATTGTGCATGAGGAGGATTACGTAAACCCAACTACATATGGGGTACTTAGTTGGCGTAGCATTACTTCATGCAGAACAGATTCATACACTGGGTTAGAAAAATGGCAGCAGAGACCACATGAAGTATCCACGAGAAGATGTGCAAGAATAGACCGTGCAGTACGGTGGATAGGTATAGAAATCAAAGAACCACCCAGTTTCCATGGACTAAATGATTTGGAAACATTATTGACACAATATTAAGATGAATTATTAGAGAACCAAAGGCTACTAGCACTAGACTTAGCATTTAAGGCCACACCCACAAGATGGTGGGGCACACACAAGGATACTATCACAAATTGGTACCAATGTAAGCAGTTACTGCACATAAGGTTCAATGCAAAATAGAAAAACAACAAACAACAGAGATATGAAGGACTAGGAACACCATGAAACACTTGGAGTACAAAAAGATGTGGAAAATGACACCACCAAAGGAGTGGCCTCACCACTTCATTAACACTTTAGAGGGCATACCAGGGAACTGGTATACAGATCAGGAACTGTGCAAAGGAACTACAACATGGACGACATTGCAACAAAACTTTACCGTCACTTTCTCATTCAAGCATCAGAACCCCAACATATATGCAACCTTGAAATGGATTAGAGGAGCCATATTCATTAAAGAACTGAACATAGAACTTATTACCTAAGAGAAGTAGTGAAATAAGAAGACAGTCATTGAACTACTGTCATGTTACCAGGTACAGGAGGAAGCACCAGACGAAGATGACCCGCGTGACATTCATATTGAAGAAGTAGAAGGTGAAAGATATGTGAAGGGACCACCCATAGAATACAAATTTATTTTTTCACCAATCAAGGTAAAGAAAATTAACATCGGAACGGCTGAAAATCCCAAAATGGCCAGCATTGGAGACTACTATGATGAGACAATAGTAGAAAGAATCACAGAGTTGTTGCGTGAGTACAGTGACTTACTTCCTACAACATTCACAGAGATGAAGGGTATAGCAGGAGAGCTAGGAGATATGAAGATACCCCTCAGACCTGAAGCGAGACCAATTAGACAATGAACATATAGACTAAACCCCATATACAAACATAAATTTAAAGAGAAGATCGACCGGATTCTCAAGGCTGGCATAATTGAACCAGTCGAGGAATTAGAATGGATAAGCCCGATGGTCATATCGGACACGAAACAAGGAAGAGGGATTAGGATATGCATTGACTTGAGGAAGTTGAAAGATGCATGCCTACATGACCCATTCCCTACACCGTTCATGGATGAAGTGTTAGAGAATGTGGGGGGACACGAAGCTTACTCATTCATTGATGGATTCTCAGGCTACCATCAGATTAAGATAGCACAAGAGGATAGATACAAGACCACGTTTATGACAGAATGGGGATATTACCAATATACACTCATTCCATTTGGAATGAAGAATGCACCAACAATATTCTCCAGAGTGGTTATTGCAGCATTTAAAGAATTCATCCATCATTTTCTCAAAGTATACCTGGATGGCTATACAGTGTATAGTCTATTGAAAAACCATGTGGAAGTGTTATGATTGATGCTAGAATGATGCAAACAGTGTCAGATATCACTAAACATAAAGAAATGTATATTTGGAACACCGTTTGGGATACTATTGGGCCATATAGTATGAAAACAAGGGCTATTGGTCGATCCGGCAAAGATCACAGTCATCATTAATTTACCAGCCCCAAAAATAGTCCGTTAGCTACGAGCGATGCTAGGACACATAAGATGCTATAGTAAATTCATCAAAGGATATGCGCAGATCACAACACCAATGGAGAAACTACTAATAAAGGATAAAAAGTACCAATGGAACGATGAGTGCCAACACGGTCTGAATACCCTGAAGGAAAAGATGGTCACTGCACCGATATTAGTATTTCCAAACTGGGGAAAGAAATTCCATGTGCATGTAGATGCATCAAGGATAGCACTTGGAGTTATCTTAGAACAACCAGGAGCAGGAGAATTGGATCACACGATAGCATTCGCAATAAAAAAACTATCAAACTCAGAACGAAATCATAACACGATGGAAAACGAAGGCCTAGCTATGGTTTACACACTGCAAAAGTTCAGACACTACTTACTGGGGAAGCATTTTAAGATTTTTACAGATCACTCAAACCTAAAATACCTAGTCAACAAAATAGTGTTGATGGGGAGAATCTATCGATGGTTATTGTTGTTTCAATAATTTGACTTCGAAGTAATAGTTAAACCAAGAAATTTGAATGCAAGACCTGACCATCTATCACGGGTCACAAATGGAGAAGAACCCATGAACTTAGAAAACAATTTTCCAGATGCACAGTTATTCTCAATACAGATTGTTGATGACTAGTTTGTAGAGATCATCTAGTACTTGAGCGGAGGTACTGCACCACAAAAATATACCACCGTTAGAAGAAGAACCTGGTAGTTCTTGCAACCGACTATCAACTAATCGTAGGACATCTATATAAAATGGGTGCAGATAGCATTTTATGAAGATATGTGTTAGAGAATGAATGACCAAGAATTTTAGTAAAATCCCATGAGGGATTGGCAGGAGGACACTATGCAAGAAAATATACCATGCAAAGGGTACTGTGTGTAGGATTATGGTGGCCAACGATTCACAGAGACTCGAAAGAGTACTGTCAAGAATGCGATGTCTATCAAAGGGTAAGAAAACCCAACAGAAGGGACGAGATGTCGTTACGAACGCAACTGACATTACAGGCATTTGATAAATGGGCAATAGACTTTGTGGGACCAATTAACCCACCAGCCAATAGAATAGGGGCAAGATACATCATCGCCACGAGGGAATACCTAACAAGGTGGGCGGAAGCCGCACCAGTAAAAGACTGCAGCACAGAGACATCTGCACACTTCTTATTTGAACAAGTAATTACTAGATTTGGATGCCCAAGAGCTTTTATGAGTGACCAAGGCACACATTTCATAAATAACACCATCTATGTGATGCTCAAAGAATTTTGATTTCACAACCAGAAAATCACACTGTATCATCCACAGACGAATGGCACAGTAGAAGCCTTTAACAAAATTCTAGAGAACACATTGACAAAGATCTGTAACATCAACAGAGATGAATGGGACCTCAAAGTACTAATAGTATTATGGGCGTATAAGACGCATGCAGGAAGTTGACAGGTCACACACCATTCAAGCTAGTCTACGACCAAGAAGCAGTAGTGCCATTAGAAGTTTTAGTACCCAGCTTACGCATAGAAACCATCACACAAATGATAGAACGCGACGCAATATAGGAAAGACTGAATGAGCTGTTAGCAATGGAGGAAGACTAAATCTTGGTAGGATTCCATCAACAAGTACAAAAGGCCAGAGACAAATCATGGCATGATCGACACATTAAGAAGAAGTCTTTCAAGGAAGGAGATCTAGTATTTCTCTATGAAAAAAAATTGTTTCAGCACCCAGGAAAGCTGAGAATGCATTGGTTAGGACCATACAAGGTCAAATATGTAACAGATAGAGGAGATATAAAATTAAGAGATTTATCAGGTGCAGACCTCAGAAGAATGATCAACGGGAGTCGACTGAAGCTGTATAGGGACAGTTGACCACCCACCGCATAGTAAAACAAAAAAAAAAAAACGTGAAGTACTCTAGAAATGAAAAAGCCATAGGATGCTCAAAACACAAATGTAGCAAAGGCAAGAAAAATGGTTACATTCCAAGGAAAAACGATTGGGAAACGGAAAGTTGGAAAAAAACAGGATGACGGGACAACAGTAAGTGGAGTTAAGGCATGACAAGGACTGATGGAACATCACATTAAACATGCCAACTGGAAATGGAAAAGTAAGCGTAATGGCAAGTATGAAACTGCTTCAGATGCATTGAACCCACAGTTATGGTGCATTAATCGCATCATGGAGGAAGCATCCTCGATAAGCTTCATGACAAACTCATACAACACGCGAGCATGGAAGCAACTAGTCTATTCGCGAAAGGAGAACAGAGAGAGAGAAACAACAACATGAACAAACAGAGTGAGACCACATAGCTCATCATGGACCTTCAAACCCAACAAATGTTCGACACTCATCACTATGGCGCCATCGAAGTCCGTCGAACCAAGCTAGACAGCCAGACTGACCAGGGTTCAAACTAGGTCACGAATACTGCTGGAAGAAAATGAGCCGCAACAACCAGAGATTGTCGATATTGATGAGATCCCATCCCCAAAGATACCACTAGTGAAATATACACTGATACTGGAGGAGATTCAAAAACCACAAGAAGAGGACCTAAAAGACGACATGCCAGCAGCGGCACAGGAACCTTAGAACGAGGAAGAGAAAATGCAACAAGAAGTGCAACCAGAAAGAACTGAATCAACCATGGAAGGTAATAGAACAACATAGAATCGTGGATCAAAAGGGAAACCAGATGAGCTGTAGGTACCTAGCCTAGGTCAACCAACAAAAGAGACCATGGGAACTACCTCATCTTGGCCAGAATGGCTTACAGGGCAGCAACTAGGAGTTGTTGGAACTTCGTACCAACCACCACAGCAGGAAGACAAAGTTCTGATACGAGCTCACCTCGAAAGAAACTAACAACACAAATTGTGCTACCATGCACACCAGAGGGAGTATAGGTAGCGCCCCAACTACTGAGTCACGTCAGGAAGCTCAAGTATTCTGACCATGACGTTTCAGACAAAACCAAGTACCCAAAACTTGCACAGAGGGTTTTTATGCAGAACATAGTGGTAAACCAACTTGGAGAAACGATCAACTAACCACATCAATGGGCATTTGGACTGGACAAAACAAGCATTTTAGGGTTGTTGAAACTTTCACATTTTGGCAAAGGCCAGAATGAGACAACATGCATTAATCAACTATTAGTAGTCATGCATGGAGGGGATATATGGCTGGACAGACCCGTCCCCATAACTATTGATCTTATCGCGTAGATAACAGGACTACCCAGCTGGGGTATGGATCCCGTGCTGATTTTGGATGATAAATCCAAGGAGAAATTGTTAGCAGAGGAAATGAAGAAGAAATATGGTGCCGCCAGAGGGACAAGATGCATTATAATCAAACAGATCAACAATGCAGTGACACAATTGGGTGCAAAAATCTTATCCTGTAAATTGTTAAGAAAATTCCGCAAAGACGAAGTACTAGTAAGAGTCATCGCAGTTGCAACTCAATGTGCAGAAGGCACCTTCATGAGTTGGATGCCTTATCTATTAAACATGTTCCAAGTGGACTGCAAGGATGCACAGGACCTTGGTACAAAATTTCATTACTCATGGTTACTCATCCTCATAGCCTTCATGGGATGGTGGGAACCAAAGTATGTAGTGTTTTCTACTAGACCACAGCCATTGGGAGCGAGATATCTATTACTGAGATCTGGGCCACAGGCCAAGCATAAGAGGGAAAATGGAATCATCTTTGAATCATACCTATGGGACATACAGGAAGCTATTAGCAAATCATGGACAATAAGACTAGAGGCTGTCGTTCGATATGGGGACATCGCTAACTTATGGGCTACACATCAAGCCATGTGGATACAACCATGACAGGATCCAAATAAATAGTGGCTACCGATGTGCTACTACATCACAGAAGGTGATATAGGAATGGTCATCAGTGAATTGCATGCGCATGGAGGATCCCATCCATTCCCTAGGAAGTACTGGAAGGACCCACAGAAGGAGAAGCAGGGCAGGCAAAAAGACAATGTCTGTAAATCCCAATACCCAAGAAACAAAGGATGGGCTAAAACAAGCCAACTTAGTCAAGGGAAGGGTCGAAGCAGATAGGAACCTAGAATAGGTAGAAAGCAACCAACAGATAGCTGAAATAAGCTAAGGGAACATAGGAGACCACCCCAAATCCCATCACACAGGAACCAGGGGGAACTAAGAGACCAACTATACATGTAACAAGCGTGCACAAGAAATCAAAGGTGCAACGAGCATCACCAGACTACACGATCATGGAGGACAATGGAGAAATGATCTCAAGAATGGTCTAGGATTGTCTAGAAGAAGACTTCAATCACACAACACATCACAAGGATAAACTGCAAAAAGAGATGGTAGAAATGGGATAGCTCCTCAGGACACATGGGGAGTCCCAAAGAGCAAGTAGCAACAGAGGCATAAAGTTGTTGACAACACAAACCAACAAAAGAGTGGAGGTAGAAGAATGAGACCCAGTCCTCCCAATGCCACATGCACACACAACGATCTACATAAAACTGAGCATGCTATGAATGGATGAAATAGTGGGATAGACACCATTGAAGGATTTGTACCACATCCAATTGGTATTGACATAGATTCCATCAAGGGCACTATACAAATTTTTGGTTAGCGTCAACCACGAGATGCAGTCTCGAGCACATAAAAACTTAGTCGAGCTACAAAAAGAAACAAAGCAGCGGGAAAAGATGGAAAAAGAGTATGAGCAGGACAAATTTGAAACTCAGACGAAGACAGAATGTAGGAATGAATTTGAACGCAGAGTGGGAGAAATTTTTGGAAACATTCCAGGAACTGCGCAAGAAAACGAACTCCCAGCCATAGAAAATGTCGATCAAATTGTGCAGGCGATTGCTCGATACCAGAAAGAGATCGAGGATCTTCAGGAATCGCTGACACCAACAAATCCATCGACAGTAAAGGAGGAAAGGAGGCAGCCATCAACAATGAAACTGTAGGATATGGAGAAACATGTTAGCACGAAAGTTGACTTGCTCAAGAAAGCAGCACAACTTTGGACAATACTGGAGGAGGATTCACAGGTTCAACGCTGGGACAAGGAAGAGTAAAGGATCAATGCAGTGATCCAAGAACTCAAATAGAGGCAAAAGACCATACCAATCCCAGAACGCGTCAAGGGGACACAAGAGCTGAAGAAGATGTAGGTAGAACTTATCACTGTGCAAACACAAAAACATGAACGTTAGGATGAAATAGAACCATTATAGGAACAGGTTGCAGAAGTACTCACACAGGTAGAAGCATCTAGAACACAGATGGCACATACATAGGTAGAATGTGCAGGATTACTAAGTGATGAACTGGTGTTCAGGTAGTGGATACCATTAAGGAGAGGACTGCATAGGCACTGAAAAAAGAAGCAGAGCTAAGGTAAAATTTCCACACGATCACCAAGGAGATCGAGGCAGCTCAGAAAGATTAGGTGACTCAGGATGAGTCACATGTTATTATTGGGGGCTTGTTGGCAATAGGCCAAAGTGGGAAATATAGCATGCACAAATAAGAATGGCATCTGGAAGAGAAATCGTGGGAAAGAAAGCATGCAAGAGGAAAGTGACAATCGGTAAGAAGCACATCGCACGCGCATGCAAGAAGGAGACGAAAGCTAGAAGGAAGCAAAGAATGCATGCAAAAAAGGAAGACCTAACGACAGTAGGTTTAGGTTTTTTTTTAAGGTTTTCTGTAAATGGTTGAAGAGCCCGATAGAAAAAAATATAGATATGCAGGTATCATAGTGATGTTTGATGAGGTTTGGTTTGCTACTTTTGTAGAGGTTAATATGATATATAATGAACTACTTGTGTAAAGAAGTTGAACTCGATCAAAGGAGAGAACGTAGATATTGAGGATTAGATCACAGGTCGTGGAGCCTAGTGTGATCTAGTTCACCTCATAGAGATCTTACCCATTCGAGGAGAAGTGTAAGCATGCAACACAAGAATTGCAGAACTACCATAATAAGAGAGCCAAGNATGATAATACCTGTGTAATATGATGAATACATGCATATATTTTTCATACTTTTATTAGTTAAACATTGTGTTTAATGAATGAATGAGTTGTTATATTGATTGGTTAATTGATGTTGGGATGTAATGAAAAGATACCACAAAGGTCAAAATATAAAAGAGAATAACAGTAGTTTGTAACACAAGTTATAATAAATGGTTCAGAATATAGATCTCATATCTCATACTCAATCCCAGGCTGTAAACACCCGAGTCTTACAACCACCCATTTAAAGTTATCTCGGGTGAGACTGCACAATTCCTTTTGTGTACTGTGTTGCCTTCTGGTTTACCAGAAGGGCCGATAGTTTTAGGCTTTGTTGGTACCCTGAAAGACATGAACCCTAGGTCAACAATGCAAGCAGTAGGGAAGAATAGTCAAGTAAACCAACAGTCCATAAATAAACCATTCCCACTGGTGGTCTTCATGGATGATATTTTATAATTTTCCTATCACATATTCAAACCTTTGGTTATACTACCAATAATATTCCCCATCTCTCTGTTTAATCTCCTACGACTCAGAAAGGGCATGTTGTTCTCACTAGGGTAAAAACAATTATGTTATGAACCGTTGTTTAACTTGAGAAAGAGTGAAATCATGTCCTTGATGATTTCCTGGTTCAATGGATTTCATATACCATTTCAAAGAATGACCTCTCAAGGTGGTATGAAACTTGAATAATTTATTATCATCCAAAGTCCCGTGAGATCATGAGATGGCCTTGCAAAGGAACCAATGTTCTTCAATATCCTCATCCCATTTATCCCAAACTTCTAGGTATCGGGTGAGGGAACCAACGTGTTGATGCTTCGTTGAAGGACTTGGGAACCCTATTAAGCTAAATCCTAAAGGTCCTAGCTACGATAAAACTAAATAAATTTCCAAACTACTAATGTTGTTACCACTCGAATTGATTGGACTAGAACGAGGAGAAATGACATAAATTATGGGAGAGTTTATTGTAGAATTTACAGGATTTGTAGATTGTGTTGATCGACTAGAAAATCCAAGGTTCTTTCCTGTGGCTTCAAGATGGAAATATTTAACCTAGGGGGTTTCATAAGAGGCCATATCATATCAAGTCCTGTAGAGTACTTCACATCTTTGAGCATTCCCGAAGTTAGTTCTCATGCAACTTCTTGAAAGGTTACAACTGAGTCTTTTTCCTAGATGGTGAATATATCTTAATTCTTTCTTCTCACTTTTCTTCACCTCCTCTACTCTCTCCATAACTCTCACCTTTCTCTCCAAACCTCTCCTTCAACCATTGGATGGCTAGCCTTCTACCTGTTTTCAACTCCCTCAACTTCTCTAACTCTCTTTTATGACTCTTCACAAATCTAATATCCTTTGGTGACTGATCATTACTCTTCATCAACTTTCACATGTGTTTTTTCCACCTCTTTTCAATCACCGAATTCATTTTATGAGCCTACTTGTCTCTAGCACTCTTCTCATGATGACCCCCCATACCTCAAGAAATTTTGTATCCTAACTCATGAAGCTTCACCTGAATCACCCACCCCTCATGTGCAAGGGTTTTACATTTCCATTTCAACCAAAGGAACTGGAAGCATTCCCTCTTCTTCCAATAAGATATTAATCCACAACGATATTTCTCATAGTAAGCTTCCTCGAGCTCCCTCATAGAATACTACTTCTTCCTTAGAGAAATATTGGTGGTTGTCCTTGGAAAATTAAATAATAATGTATCCCTCCAAATTAGTCTGTACCCAGAAATCCACAGCTCAAGAAATCTAGCGATCCAACTTGTGAAGAGCATCTAGCTTCTCAATAGTGAAATTAAATGTTTTCTTGACACGATATTTAAATCATGGCACGTCTTGTAATCATTTGAGCCATTTATAGACCTCTTATGGGATTTAGATCGAGAATATTTTGTACTAGTCACTTGCAGGTTCGAAATAAAAAACAACATCCTTCACAAACCTGCAACTTTTCTATCATATCTCATCTTCTTGAAATATAAAAATATCACACCTTCTTTCCCACCAATTCATAATTTCAGATTTAAAAAGATGATGCTCCATCCCCTAAATACTCACTTAGAAGCCAAGTCTCAGCAATGGAACCATTTATTGGTGTAAAATTGGAGGTTGAGGTTATCATAGGTTACCAAAAACAGTACCATTGTAGTCTAGTGTCATTGGAATATTCAAACTTCTTCTAGGGAAGGAGGTCTCACTTGAAGTACATCTGAGACTCATGTGTGATAAAGGGAGTCAATGTGGACACACCATCATATATAGCGCAATGCAATGCAAATTCATACTTGAATGTAAAATATCATATCATTATGAGTATAAAATAGGTTATGCATTCAATAATCCATGTTGTGCAACATAAACATAAGTGCATACATCACAAGAGATTGAAAACCATGTTTCAACTAGAAACTACACAAAATAGTGTTGAAACACACACTGAAACTAAGAGGGGAGGTGAATCAGTGTCTGGAACTTTTGACTGCTTTTCACGCTTTCATAGATTAATTGAATTAATTTAATAAGATATATGAAGCTCAATTAATTATCCATAAACATGTGTAACACAAACTGTATGAAGTAGATAAAATATCTTTATTTTATTTATTTAACTTTAATGAATACAAATAAAATCAATCCTTTAATATCTTCAACTTCAACTGAATATAAGAGATCCAACTCTCTGATACAAGACCTAACTTGTAGTTCTTAGATCCAACTGAGAAATGAGGAATCCAACCCTCATAACAAGACCCAACTTGTTGATCTTAGATCCAACTGAGATGTGAGGAATCCAATCCTCATAACAAGACTCAACTTGTAAATAGGCACCAACCTGCATCCAGATAGAGTCACTACCCGGAGAGTCAC
>JASDQU010881420.1:16956-29535 GCA_032191745.1 Picea mariana | reverse complement strand
TTAAACATTCATGGATTTCTTCAGGGAAATGTTACCAAATCTCTAAGGGTCAAAAAATCAACTCTAATACCATCAAAGGCCTTTCCATTCCTATGAGAAATAATATCTTTCATATATTGCAATATTTCCACATAATCCCATGACAATCTCATGACCCAAGGTCCTCCATTCCTCATAGGAATCTCTATGACCAATGGACACCGTCATCAATGGCTAAATGATGTTTTGTCCATATCCTACAAAATTTCCTCTAAGACGATAAGGCTCTTAGGAAAATGGGATATTTATGCTAGTTAGTTTTCTTCCCATGACTTATCTGAACAAATGAAAACCAGGACATATATATACCATTCATTCAAGGATTCAATTCATTTCTTATGAACTACCACATTCCCACTCAATCCAGACATTCAAGAATAATTAAACACCCAAGTTATACACTTATCTGATCAGAAACCTTTCCAATACCAACTCGCTGAGAGAGGATGCCTCTCCTCCCAACCTTAGGCCATACTATAGAGCACCTTCCTACAGTATGCCACCCTTGTGCCAAGACATGATACCAAAAGGGGAATTGATTGGTTTCCAACTTTGATGATCCAGAAAAGTTACTCTCCTTCCTTCACTAACAGAAGCAGAAGTTTCCCCCTTCCCACTAAGGTCGAGATCTGTGCAGGTTTATCAGGTGGTTTCTCAACTAGATTTCCTTTACATAAGGGAGTCCCTTCTCCGCTAAACATTCCCTCAGCAACCTCCCCTTACCAGTGTCGATTTTTTTCAATTAAGCACCAAGTTGTAGTCCTACTTTCTCCATTTTGTATTGAAGTCTTCTCTTTTTCAGGGTGATCAACCTTGATTTAGATGAGTTTCCTATTTGTACGAATCCACGTTTTCCAAGTGATGTGGCATCGTATGGAGACACCTTAGTTCATAACTATCGAGGATTAATGCCTCACACCAACTCACTACATCAAAGAAAAACTTATACTATGCGCCATGTCGCATCTCGATGTACTTTCCTATCACGCCCAAAATTTTAAAATATGGGATACATCACATTGTCGAAAACTTTCTCTCATGTAGCACCCTATATGGACACCCCTAAAACTTCACATTTATCGATAAAAAACACTTTTTTTTTAGCTTATCGCATGCCTAAAAATTTTGTCCTATGCACTATTTTGTGCGTCCTCAAACCTTCTCATCGCATCTGACAAATATTCTCATGCGACATATCACACTCGAGAATATCTTCTCTCTCGTGATAAAAACTCTTTCTATCTTCATCACATTGCAAGAAAACTTCTTTTCTCACAACAAAGGAAGACTCTTCCTCTTTATCACGTCGCATGAAAAATTCTTTCATTGTGACATATCACATCATGGAATTTTTTCTCTCTTGCGAAAATGTTCCTCTTTCCCTTATCGCATTGCATGAACTTTTGAATTGTGCAGAGTATCACATGAATTTTATCTTTGTGTGATACATTGTGTCACATGAAACTTTTATTCCATGGGAAACAGGTTATTTTCCTCATATTTCCCTTCATTTATTCATTTATTTCTCTTTGTTCTTTTCCCCCTTATCCCATCCTTAAACAGTTTTGGGATTGCAACATATCGCACCCAAAAGTGTATGTGGCATGATACATCACAACCAGGTAGTATTTCACCCACACAACATTATACTCCTTCCCCTTGTTTCATTTCCGGAAAACTTGGTCCCTGCAACATGTCATGCCAAAAGAAATTTTGGGTGTGGTGTATCGCACTAAAAACAAATTGGTGCAACATATCACACCTCGAGAAAAAATTTCTCGTGTGACAAGAACCTTCCTCGAAGAGTCCTCAGGTGACTTTGTTGTATCACACGAATATTTTCTTCATGCAATACACATTGTATAACATGAAGAAAATATTCATGTGATATGCAATGTATCGCATGAAATAAATCTTCATATGATATGCACAAAATTGCCTAACTCTCCTTAACCAAAATTTCCAAAAATTTCTTAATTTTTCCTATGGGAAAAGCACTTCCTTGAGGTTCTCCTTTGGCATATACAAGGCAATGAATTAAGCTCTAAGCCTTCTATCTTCATGTTTGTTAACCTTTAGGAGTAAGATATTATATTCATGTAAAGGGTTGTATTCTAAGTAGAAGGGATGTATTACCAAGGACTTAAGCTTGTAAGCTTGGATATAGATATATATAGGCCTCCTTCAAGGTAGGTATAAAATTCCAAGGTTCCAAAGGCCCTAGAACCCTTTTCTTAACCCTTATCTTTATTTAGCAAAATTTACATTAATTTAAGAGATTTTATGCCTCTACACTTAGATATATCCAACTTTTGAGGACTCAACCCTTAATGGGTTTTTTTTAATCCTTTCCATCTAAAATTATTCTAAGGTTTACACAATTGAAATCCCTCTACCTATATATCATTCATCACTCTTATACTCTTTTTTTCACTTCTTTCCCTCCAAAATCTATGCCTATAAACTATCCTACACCCCATTACTACCTCTTTTTCCCACAATTATCTCTCTAAGCTAAAAGAATTGTATATCAAAGGATATCTAAGGTAAAAATGTCCACTCCAGTATATTTTCATTCTTCCTTATTCAAATTAGTTTAATCAATGTTGACGGGCATAAGTAACACACTGTCAACTGGAAGGTCAAATCCGGACCAGGGTTGTCTAAATAACCCAAGCCGTTTGGAGTGAAATGACCTGACAGGTTTAATGGTTCCGTTGGCCAACTAAAATCCTAAAATAACAAAAGAAAAGAAACTAATCTAAAAGAAACTACGATCCTATGTACGTGAATTATTTACGAGTTTCAAAGAAGAAACTTAAGCATGTGATTATGAACAGGGTATTTACAGTTTGCAAGTTTTGGTGGATGTCTTGAGAAATCAATGTTTTTACAATTTCTTACGAAGTAGATAAAGAAAGCACATACATTTTATATTTTTTGTTTAATAATATAAAATCTAAGAACTAAAAAAAATACTAATAAAACATAATTTGAAACAAGAACAGAATAACAGTCAAAGCCAATCTAAATTGTTCCTATTTCATTAATAAACAAACTAATAATAGACATAGAATGTGAGTAAAACTAACCTGAGATTAATCAATTACTGAGTTTATGTCTTTGTGCAATTCAAACTCCTAGCCATCTTGCCTGTGAGAAAAACCTGTAGCAGGCTTGTGCTAACATTCCCACAGTAAACTCAAAGGTGTGCTTCGGAATAAAGATATAAGAACAAAGTAATAAATATGTAGATCCTGTGATCTTGTAATGATGAATACTTATAGTAAGATAAATTAAATAGAAATTATTTGTGTAATATATCACTCAACATCAAGCATAAATCAATGATATTTGAATGAAATAACGATCACAGATATGATATATGAACAGCAAATTACAGACAGAATTTAAAGTGCAAAATAAAATGAAACATTATATGCTAATCAGACTAAAGTTGTATAACATATTAACATTCCATAATATAAAAGGAAAAACTTAATGGAACAGTGTCGCGTTGGACTAAATCTGAGGTGTGAACAACTTGTCCATACAGTCTTGAAAGTTACTTGTCCATAATGCGTCCAAAAAAATGTGTCTTTACTACTGAGAATGAACAGTATTTAAACTACTTCAAGCTTCATATGCTCATATCTCACAGGATAGAGTTGAATCCATAATTATTGAGTAATATTACAAAAATAGTGAAAATAGTAACCACTCATGCAAGAGTTGGTTTGTTCAAAATTAAACCACAGTTTGATAAAAACTAAAGAAGGAGAAAATACTGAACATTTGAGCGTATAATTGAAATATTTTTGCTCCAAGCAATCAATAGCACAATCCTCCATTTCTTGAGAATAGCAAAACCGATTTGATATATTAGAAAAAAAAAACAACTACTAATTATTCAAAAGAGACTTAGCTACAGAATCATAGATTCGACTTTGACAACAGAATCGAATAAAATCAAATAAAAACGTTTTACCATTAAAAATTATCCAAAGAGGGATCAGACAGTTTAGAGTTTATAATTTCTTTGAAATTGATCGTATTCTTAATGATTATATTTTCAGCCCTCTTGATTAGTTTATTCTCCCTCTCTATATGTGCCTTGACATCAAGGTTCTCTTGTTTCAACAGATCCTTCTGAGTAGTCAAGGTTCTAATTCGATCCTGTAAGAGAGGAACATATGTTTAGTAACGCTCTACCCAATCGAGGTAGATATCACAGTGTACCGGGGTGATGACAGATCGACATGGGACACAATCGACTAGGGGTGCTTCAATCTTACCCGCAGTTTGTTCCATATCATGCTCGATACCCGAAAATCATTCTTTACCCTTAAGACACGGGGGTAAATTCATCACGAAATCATATGGTTCAACATGGGTGATAAACTCCCTCTTGGAACATTGATTTTATGGGTCTTCCCACATCAAGAAAACCTCTATCTCATGATCGGAGCCTCAATCATCGATCTCGATCGGTTCAATCGAGCTCAGATTATTATCATTTCGGTTTCTTAGTTTTCTATAGATTAGACAACCAGCATTCTTATTCTTGAAACTCAAATCCATGTATTGTTGTTTCCTTTTTTTACAGAGTTTCTTGACATCAGATTTGACATTAACGTCTAAACTAGCATCATTCATAGGCACATGAAGATCATTTTCCTTTAATTCAGCACTTACTTGTTTTGGAGATCTTTCAAGTGAATACTTACATGGTAATCCTTTATCTAGAGGGATTTCATCAATAAATTATGGTCCATCAATTGAATTAACGAAATGGCTTTCAACCACTGGCATGTCCAAGTTAGGGTTTGCAATTAAAAGAGGATTGGTTGTAGCATCGGCCTATGTGAATCCATTTCTTATCAAAAAGGTTTCCCAATTGTCACCTATCTTCGACGGGCGATGAACCAATAAGAGTTTAACGATTCCATGGTGAAACGGGCTCGAATTGATACCTTGTCAATTGTAACGCTTGGACATATTGTAAAGACACATAAATAGGTAAAATGGCATATCTAATTTGAACCCTATGAAATTCATAATAAAATGGATATGGTATAAAAAAAACTAGCCCGTATCGACCTTCATACATAACAAATTGCTTCAGAATTAAAAGTAGACTATGCCATCTGGGTTTTAACATAGCGATAGGAATACCTTTTATAGAGCAAGTGGTTTTACGGGATGTCATAAATAAAATCCATGGGACCTCTTCTATTCTATCATTTTTAAACCACCTATCGCCCTTTGATGGGAGCCCTATCGCTTTGCTCACGAAATCCTCTGCCAAATCCAATTGTATATCTCCAATATTGGCTCTGAAACCGTCAAAGGTTTGTGTAAAAGATTTTTCAACCTGGAGATTATAGCCCTCGAAATTTTTGAGGAATACATCCCACCCATGATCCTTTATGTCATCAATAGCATCGTCATGGGATAGTAAGGCTTGGCATCCGTTCGGCTCTATACGAATGACGGGTTCCATGACCACTGTAAAAAGGATGCAACATAAATCACTCAGAATAGTTTTAGGTTCCCAACGTGCGAGCAATAGAAACGGGTCTGAGCGGAGGGTGAAAGCATAAAATTAGCAGAGCCTGGGGGGTATCATAACTCAAATAGGATAATTAGGGAGAACGAAAACCAGAGGGTTCACAAAAATCCATACCATCTCTCGCGATGAGTGCCAAAAACTACAGAGTACAAAACCCTATGCGCACAATAAAAAGCTTCATTAATATTTTGGGCCAGCAAGGTAAGGTGAAAACGCAAGTACAACATGCTTGTACTCATATTTGTTTACATAGCATACTTGATAATGGAGTTGATTTCTACAGTCATTTCCATATGTTGTGGTTTACCCTAGCCATAGAGAGATTTTCCTCGTAACAAAGAGTTATATCCACTCAAAAATATTTTTTCATACATAGAACTCTGAGCTTCTTTCTTCAGCCAAACCTTATTTCTATAACGAATGCCATTTTGGATTTCGTCCCAAATTGGGATGATACTTCATTGATAGTTGTAAATTGTTTTAAGATATCATGATAAATATCTTGTAATGTTATTCAGTCTCTCCTTTTGGTGATGTATTTAGTGTCAGTAAGATGGCATTTCTAGTGGTGATTATTATCACTAGGGCATTTATGTATATCTAAAGAGTGTAATTAGAGTTAATGGGATCTCTTTTGTGTTATTTTTTACTTAAAATAGGCATCTAAAGGTTCATAGAGAGCTCAATGCTTGAGAAGTATTGGAGGTTTATTATAACATGTTTAAATATTAATGAAGTGGTTTATCTTTGACATTAAATGTTTTCGGTATACATAATAAGTGTTCTACCACTATAAATCTTGGTGCTCTTCTTTCTTGTGTTTTCTTATATTTTTTTTCTTGTTTTCACTTTCTTATGCTAAAAGCTAATGGCGAATGTTCATAGAAAATTAGATGAATATTGATAAATGATTGTTTCCCTTGTATTTTCTTCTTATGATTTGATTATGTTAATGGTGCCTCTTCATAGAAAACTAAAGGAATATTGATAATTGTTTTTTTCACTTAAAATAGACAACTAAGTGGTTCTTCAATATAGGTGCCTAAGTTGTTTGGTAGGTGAGATTTCATTTATTCCTCATTCATCATGTGAAATGGTCTTCTCACTATAGAGGTCCATAGAGAGCTCTATGCTTGAGAAGTATTGGAGCTTTATTGTAACATGTTTAAAGATTAATGAAGTGGTTCATATTTTACAATAAATGTTTTTCCTATGTATAACAAGGGTTCTACCACTAAAAATCTTGGTTCTCTTCTTTCTTGTGTTTTCTTCTTTTCATTTGTTTATGTTAATGGTGAATGTTCATAGAAAATTAGATGAATATTGATAAAAGATTGTGTCCCTTGTATTTTCTTTCTATGATTTGCTTGTGGTTAATGGTGCATCTTCACTAGAGGATTATTGATAAGTGTTTTTTTTTTCACTAGCAGATTATAGTTTTTTTATTTTCACTGGAAGATTAATGAAGTGGTGTAAAAGGATTTTTAGTCACGAGAAACTAATATCATATGAACTGATATAAGCTAATATAATAATAATAATAATATATACTTATATTATTACCCTATATATAATTATAATAATAATATATACTTATATTATTACCCTATATAAGTTGATGGGTATGTACAGGCATGATGTTATGACTAGACATTAGTGTACTGTAATATATATGGAAATCACTCATTACTAAACAATGATTGGATTCATGTTATGCATAAGAGATCATGGGTTAAACTCCATATTGAACACAAAATATTACCTTATTTGATTCATTACTAGTATAGTGTATTCATTATAAGGAATTTGTATGATGTTTCAATTATATAGGGAATTACTAAAAATGCATATACTTCTTTTGATACATATATCATACATCAACATAGAAATTTTTTGCATAGTTGTACATATAAACAAAAAATAGATTAAATTCTAAAAGATCAGTGATTAATTCAAACAAAAAATAATGTTTATGAGGGAAATTATCTAACCCATGGACATATGCATTGAAATGCAACCAAATCTCTTGTTCAAGTCGATGTGTTATATTAGTGCACATCACTCTTTAGAATTATATGTACTAAGATATTCCTCAACTTGAACATGCTTGAGGGAAAGGTGATATATTTTATTTTTGTACCCTTTTGCAGTATAGAGATTCAAGGCAAGAAATGCTCTTATTTGCATACTATATCAAGAATACATGGAGTAATTGATCAATCAATAAATTGTTGCAACTTAGTATTGGTATAGATAATCACACATATGATGTTCAATTAGATCAAACAATATCCTAAATAATTTACTGTAAGAAATAACATTTTTCACATAATCACTACACAAATATAACAATTCTCCCTTGTGCATCTCCACTATTTCTCATACCAAGAATCTAGGGTTTGCCTACTTTTTTCCATGGATTTTTTTATATTTTTCATTCAAGTTGAAATACAGATACATTTTTAAGATTCCTTAGAGAGATATTATGATTCTTAACATATTGTTTATACTAAAATTATCCCTAATTAATGGACTATCATATATTATATTCATACAAAATAATATCACATATACTATATCCTATCAACTTAAAACAAATAAGTGTTTAGTGAAAACAAAATCAGAGCATATGGCATAGCATATATTGTATGCTCTCAATTTATACATGTATATCAATAAAAAGTAGAACAATAATCTATTTTTTGATGCAAACTCATGTTGTTATATCTCTTGGTCAAGCCATAAGCATCATAGGTTTCAAAGATTCAAATATTTGTTTTACTAATTAAAATACTAGAATATACAATATGTCAATGCTTACCATGAGCATGTCAAGGAATGTGAAACTGATGTTCTTGATGATCGATATCTCATTAAATACTAGAATCAATAGAAAGATTGGCATTCCTTATAATCCTCTAATGTAATTTCTATAACCCTGAAACTGTAACATCCCGCTCTGGCGCACTGAGAAAACTTATTCTTTGAGGAAACTTGCTCGCAAGTGATCCAGACTATTATGATATTAAAACATTTGTCCTTGATTATGATGTTTTATGGTAGATGACATGATATTTTACTGCATTGACATAGACAGGTGCTATTGACTCGGTTTTACTAAGTGTACAGGGTTTTGGACCTTGAGGATGCATAGGCATCGACGGAACCCCTTGGACTCTGGATCGAGTCAGGGAGTGTGCTATTGAGGTTTAATTTTTTTACTGTGATTTCAGTACATTTGATTAGATGATATGTTGTGGACATGTTCTGACACGATTGTTGATGATGCAAGCTGACGATAGCTTGCCGACCAGACTCACATATGGAGTAAAGGGGCCACACACGACTACCAGAGAGGTTGAGGGAGACGTGTGGATAGCATCCCTGCCACAGCCTACTAGCACTCCCATCGTGGCTTGAACTGTAGGTTAACGATTACCTAGTTCAAGAGGACCCACGATGTCATGAGGGCAGACTGCGACAGTCGCTCACGATGATTCTAAGGGGCGCGTAATAAGGCGGGGGCCTTATTCCTTAGAAGCCCTTAGTCTCCCACAAGTTCACCTGGCGGAGTGTTGACTCCAGGGGTTATTGATGTCTACCAATCAGTCAAGAGGCGAGTGGCACCCTTGGAGCACGTGGTGCATTCTGAAGGGCATGTCGCGCAAAAGAAACACTAGAGGCGAGTGGCACCCTTGGAGCACGTAGTGCGTCCTGAAGGGAACATCGCGTTGATGATGTTAAAGGAACGAACCTAGATGGCCTAAGACTAATATCTCATTAAGAAATTTTAAAAACAACTTCCCTAACTAAAATGTCGCCTAGTTCAGAATCTAAGTCCTAAGTCTAAAACTTCGCTAGGGCTAAAATTTTGTCTACCCTTAAGAAAAATACCTTATAAAAATAAAATAATAAATTTTAAACTAAAAACCCCTTAAGTAATAGTTGTGGACTTCATAATTTTTTGGGTAAAATGAAGAGAGTAAGAACTTAATTAAAATCTGTGGATATCAAAGGTAAAGAAGAAATATAGTATTTAACTTGTGAAAGTGTAAAAAGATTTTAAATTAATAATAAAAGGAAAAGAGTAAAAAGCGCAACTGTCATTTTGGCTCTAATAAGGGAAAGAGGGGAACTTATGGTAAAAAGGGAGGTCAACATAGTAAAGAATCTACAATTAAGAACCTTCTAAATTGAACTAAATTAGCAACTTCATTTTAGGGAAAGTATTTAAACCTGTAAGGGAATCTAGGAACACCTAGGAGTAAATTTAGGAGCAACTCTAGTGGGTGAGGGAAATGAGACAATTAATAAATTAAAGAAAATAATTTTTGGAGGAAAGTGGGGGATGGATGACACTTGTGCGAAGGAGAATATTTAGAAGATTTTTATTATAACTTAATTTAAATGAGATTTAGGGAAAGATGGAAGTTCTAAAAACTCTATAAAAGAAAGGGAAGAGAAGGAAGAAGGGGATCGGTTACTAGTGTAACGTTATGCTGTCGGATTTGTGACTTGATTGATTACTTGTGGGAAGTTGGGATTTCCCAGCTCGGATAGGAGTGGTAGCTCGGCCTTGTGAGGTGAGTTGGGAGCTAGACGTACCATCTGGATAGTGTGTGGCCCTTTTGTGGCTCGGGGGGTTAAGGGGGAAGCAGAGTACCCCTAGCGTTGGCTGGGAGATACCGGTGAGGTCTCGACGGTCGGTGAGCGGGAGCGGCACAGAGCTCAAGTGCGGGATAGCGTCTTCAGGTTATTCGTCGTCGGTCACAAGTACGCAAGTGTGTTTGTTTGTTTAAGAATAAAAGGAAAATTGTTTAAAGTTGTATATGAATCCTTATGATGACGATTGATGTGTTGAATTTTGGATCATCCTGTTTCCTTGTTGTTTTTTTCTGCGCCTAGACTGTTATAACCCCTCAATCCTTTCGATGAGTTATTCTTGGCTCTGGCATTCTCTTACTATTCGCTGCAATTTCTTATTGGTGTTCTGTAGGCGTTTTTTTTTAATGTGGGCATTTATATCTGACTGTGGGCATTTTTATATATGTCTATGGGCGTTTTGTAATAATGTAGGCGTTTATATATTACTGTGGGCATTTTGTATTGTTGTAGGCGTTTATAAATTACGGTGGGCGTTTTTATATATGACTGTGGGCGTTTTGTTTTAATGTGGGCATTTATATATGACTGTCGGCGTTTATATCTGACTGTGGGCGTTTTTATATATGGCTATGGGAGTTTGTAATAACGTGGGCGTTTATATATTACTATGGGCATTTTGTATTGTTGTAGGCGTTTATAAATTACAGTGGGCATTTTTATATATGACTGTGGGCGTTTTGTTTTAATGTGGGCATTTATATATGACTATGGGCGTTTATATCTGACTATGGGCATTTTCGTTTTGTAAAATTTAGTTCTGAGAATTCGTTCTAGCAATAGGTGTATTGGCATTTTCGTTTTTGGTAAAATTAGTTCAGAAAATTCGTTCTGCAATGGGTGTATTGGCATTCCATTTTTGTAAAATTAGTTCTGAGAATTCGTTATGGCAATGAGTGAATTGGCATTTTCATTTTGTAAAATTTGTTCTGAGAATTCGTTCTGGCAATGAATGTACTGGCATTTCCATTTTTGTAAAATTTAGTTCTAATAATTCGTTCTGGCAATGGGTGTATGGGCATTTTCGTTTTGTAAAATTTAGTTCTGAGAATTCGTTCTGGCAATGAGTGTATTGGCATTCTGTTTTTGTAAAATTTAGTTCTGAGAATTCGTTCTAGCAATGAGTGTATTGGCATTTTCATTTTGTAAAATTGTTCTAAGAATTCGTTCTGGCAATGAGTGTAATGGTCGGGGAAATGCCTCTGCTACTGTATTGAAAACTAACCATTTCGACCTGCAACTACTGAAGCTTACCTTGCCCTTGCTCCAACCTTTTTCCTGCGATTGTTCCTCTCAAGGCGCCTTGAGCTGTAGCGATTACCTACAGTAAAACTAACCTGCATTGCTTACCATTTGTTGGGATTGGGTTGCATTGACTGTACCCGGTTTATTTTATTTTATTTATTTCCAATCCTGTCATTTTTTGGCTTTGGGTTTGGTGTTTAGAATGCATAACCAAGGGGTAGGTTCATTCTAGTCATCCACCCCAGACCACCCTCTTTCACAGACTGTGCGGCTCAAACAACATTTTCGTATTCCCCTTTTAGTTGGGTTCAATAAAGATGAAGGCCAGTGGTAGGGACTGGACAATTTTAGAAATAGATAGACACTTCAGAGTGATCTTTTTATTTGTCTTTTGTCATGGTTAAGGTAAGAAAAGAGTTTATATAATAGATTGCGTTCATTAGAAATATAGTTGAGAAAATAAAATCAATTTATGATGAATTCAATAATAGTTTAATTTGGCTTTGGAAGGACTATATATTTATGCTTTTCTTTTTCAAGTAGGATAACATATTTATGTTATTTTATAATTGTTTCTGTTTGAATTTAAGTAATAAAAAAAAAAAACATTTAACTTAATATGTTCAATCATATGTCTTTAAGGATGTAGATTAGTCGTCTATAAAGTGCATTATTAAGGTATTATTTAGGATGTTGTTGATTCAAATCTGCCCTAATTACCACTTTGTTCAATAAAAAATATATATATGTTCAAACATATTCTTTATAAAAGTTCAAAAATATGATTTATATCCATAATAAATATTATTTAAACTAAATCATTATGCAAAAGTTTTCATAAGTTCAATCTATACTTACTAAGACTTAGGAAAGCCAAAACCCTCACTAACTCCTTACATAATTGTATTTTAAAGCAACACCATTTCAGTTCATTATATGTTAGTTAATTGTAAGGTTAATTTTATTTTATTTTATTGATAACATGTAAAAGGTAAGGTCCTTGAAACTAAGTACAATAAATTATTATGATTTAGTTAATGGGGAAGTTGCAATTAATTGTA
>JASDQU010881419.1:55890-68697 GCA_032191745.1 Picea mariana | reverse complement strand
TACTTAACAAACTAAATCTACACCTTAATCTATTAAACTAGCCAAAATTATCAAATCCATAAAATATTTAAAAATTAATTTTTTTTTTATTTTAAAATTAAAATAAATTTATTTAAATGTGTTTTTTTTCAAATATTTTTTGAATATAACATTTGACACAATAAATATGACATTTAATATGGAAAATAATACAACCCATTTATACTTGATTGTAAAATATATTTTTTCACACATATTTATTCTTCATAATTAGTTTTTCTCAATTTTGAAAACGTTGTATTGAAAATTGAAGTTTGATTTTAAGCTTATTTTGAAACTATTACCTATAAAATTAAGTTTTATAGTTAATTGAATTTTGCTTATAATGTGGGCAAGCTTTAAATATTAAACATAGTGGATGGCTTACTTGATAATCATCTATTGAACATGGAGAAGTATGACTTCTTTTAAAGGAAGAGATTTTAGGGACTTTGTTATTGTGTAAAATCAAAAGATTTATGACAATTTATATTTTTTTCAATATTTAAATAATAAGGAAATTTAGAAATTCATCTAAAAATTAAACACTAAAATCACTTCTAAATTCTAAATGTGTAGGATCTCCCCTTCTAAATATTTAAAAATATCAAATTATTATTTTTTTCTATCTAAAAATACAAAAAATCAAATAAGTGTTTTTTCTATCTAGAAATATATGTAATTACAAGAACAAAAGAGTGTTGAAGTGAAATATTTATCTTGTATCCATGTATGGAGGATTATCACGGAATTTCTTAACCTAGAACATGGATAAGGAAAAACATGTGGCTTAAACATTCAAAGTGTCTTAAAAGAGATAAGGTAATATGGTTAGCATATTACTATCAAATAAATAAAAGCAAAGGAAAAGAGGAATAAAGAGGGGTTTAGTGTATGGATTTTACAATTTGTATTAGCCTTGCATAAATTATGTTGGTAGAGTTTTTTCCATCATGCATTAGCTATATTAATTCCCACCTTAGGATGAACCCAAAGAATCGTACACATAAACACGATGAAATCACAAATGTTGAAATCCCTCCTTTTGAGTGTCCCTCACTTATTTAAATTGATATTATAAGCCCTAAACTAGCTTTAGGGCCTCACTTGATTACATTCAAGTCATTTAGTGGTATCTATGGTCCTTTATTTGGTATCATTCCCTAGTTGATCACATTTTCCCCATAAACTCCCATTTGATTTGTCTCTAGCCCATGTCAGCAATGATGGCTTGCTTGCACTAAAGTAATTTCGTTGAGTTAGTGAGGAATTCAATTTTGTTACCACAATAACTTATAATATTTAGTAAGAACACTTTATTTATGAGTCAACCGTGGTGAATTTTGATGTTTTCTTTAGACTCTTATGGAATTCCATTATCACAAGTTGTCTTATCCTTTCCAAATTTGTATTTTGTATTAATACTAAATGCCTATTTTTCTTATGGTATCAAGGTATTTTTTTTTATTTCATTGATGTTATAGAAAACTCCTCATGTTCGATTGTCAAACTAAAAGTACTAGATTTAGTGTTCATTTATTAAAATATAAATTATAAATACAATTATAAAATAGAACTAAATGTAGTCTTAAAAATAATCACCTAGCTAATATTTTCAAAACAAAGAGTGAATACGAAATCAATAGTTGATTCAAGCATTAAAATAGAAAACAATTTAATTTGTGTTTAATAACAACATATAAATAGTCAACAATGAAACAAATTCACTCTCACCAGAACACATGGTACTTTCACCTATCACGTCATGCCTTTTGGTCTCAAAACAATTGGAGCCTCATTCCAATCGGCTATGACTTATGTCTTTGATGATCTCTCCTACCACATTTTATCTTGTCTTGGATGACGTTACGACCAAATCAAGCAAGCATTCTGAAAACCTCAAACACATTTTCATCATCTTTCATAGGTGTATAAAGTACAAGATTTAGTTGAACACCCTCAAGTACGTCTTTTGGCTCACTACTAGATGTTTATTCGGTTTCATCAATCCCCAACAGGGAATCATGGTGGATCCCTTGAAAATCATATAATTTCATATAATACGTGAGAAATAAGCTATTAGAAGCTCCCCTGAATTACAATCATGAGTACAAATTACATGCTTTAGTCCATGCTATCAAAAAATTGTGTCATCAATTTTTTTTACAGACCACAAAAGTTGTAGAAAATTCCAACCCCATGAAATACTTAGTCAATCGACGACTTATCAATGGAAAGTATGCCTTGTGGATCATAATTCTCCAAGAATTTTATCTATATTTTAGTACTCCTAAGAGTAGGAACGTGCTCATACTTAATAAGTTCATCAATTTGTCGTCAAACATCAAGAACCACTAGTGAATGAAAACTTCTATGATGAAGAATTTTTTTTAATATCATTGAATGACCCATGGTACAAAGATATCCTCACCTATTTGTGCATCATAATTTTTCTCCACATCTCTCTTGGGATGATCACCAATGTATATTTCACCAAGCCCCCCAGTATCTCCTCATTGGAGACATTCTATATATTTAGTGGCTTGATACAATCCTGCATTAATGTCTCACACTTGAGGAGAATGACTGGGTCTTGACTGAATTCCATAGTGGCACCTATATAGGAAAATTTTCAGGAACTTCCACTTCTCAAAAAATGGTCTATATTGGTTATGTTTGTCCTACCCTCTTCCATAATTCCATTTAGGAATTCAAATGAGGTACAGAGTTCCAGGTATTCACTCACAAAACTCAAGATCTACCAAATCATTTAAATAGTATCATTATTGTTGGTCCCTTCTACAGTTGGGGCATCAACATTATGATGTGAAATCCCCCATCCAACAATGGTCGCAAGTACATCAATGTGACCATCTATTACTTCACCAAATGGGCTGAGGCCATGCCAACATTAAACAACATAGTGGACATTGGCACCTGGTTCTTCTTTAATCATGTCATCACTCATTTCAAGGTCCCCCAATAGCTAATTTTGAATCATGGAAAACATTTATAGAATGAAGTGTTCCAATATTTGTCTTCCCTTCTTAGCTTCACCCATGAGTTTGCTTCCCCATACCATCTGCAATAAAAAAACCTAGTTGAGATTGTCAATAAATTCCTCAAAACCATGCTATAAAGGAAAGTCAATAAGAACAAAACCAATTGACACCTCTTTTCTATATACTATTTGCCTACCAAACGACATTCAAAATTTCCATAGGATTTACCCCCTTCCACCTTATCATTGGCCTGGAAACCATTTTACAAATCAAGTGCAAGATACCAACCATATGGATAACATATGAGCTATTGATGGATACTTCGCCATAAAAAAAATTCATTTTCTCCTTAGAGATCATAGATGAAGATCAACTCTTTTCATTACAAAGTAATGAAGCAACCAAGAATTTATCTAAGACCACATTTGATCGCTAAGTATGCCCTTGTTCATTCAGTGAGGGTGACCTTATTCTAGACTATGATATCTCCCATCATGCTCTAGGACCAAGGATGTTAGAAATAATTTAGTGAGGCCTCTTAATTTTTAATCAATACCTCGCTTGAGTAGCATACATCCTTTCTTAACCTAAGGGTGGCTTCTTTAAGGATCCTGTAAACTGGTTGTACTTCAAGAAATTTTATGTAACACCGCCAACCACCAACAAACTAGGTAACGTCACATAGTAAACATATTTCTACTTTGATTCCAATTTGTAACATTCTCGGCCAACCAAGTCAGGCCATACTACTCTAGATAAAGCTCATGCTCGAATACACACACACACACACACACACACACACACACACACACACATGCATGCACACACACACATATATATATTTAGTGCAATTGTTAAATAGACATACACATTCTAAACATACATATATTCATGCAAAAGTGACAATAACACAAACAAATTTACAGATGATTTACATTCTTCTATCACACAACATAATGCATAAATAACAGTAAATCCATGAATACAATATTCATAGGAAAAACCCATAAATATAACAACATATACAGGAAATACTCTTCATTATAGCATGCACAAATACAGAGCATGTAAATGAACAAAGGATTGGTACTTATCTTTTAATTGAAGTACACCAACTGCGTGTAGACCTTCCATGAACCTCCCATCCATAGACCATGTTGCTCCCCCGAGCTGAGAATAAACTCCACCAGGAAATGGATTCGTAGGCTAGGTAGGGACAAAAGGAAGTTGCACAGTACAATAGGAAGGATTTCCTCCAAGGAGCCAATTACTCCCATATATCATGGAATCGCATTCCCCACATGCCTGTCCCACTCTAGAAGTGTACACCTTCACTATCACACAGTTCATCAAATGTTACACCTCCCTTTCCTTGGGATTCAACAATAGGTCGGATCAGGAATTTTCAAAGCTCTGTAGCTACTACTGTACTCCCTCCAGGAGAACTCACTTCCTCAACACAATATCTCATCAGGATACAGTTCCTCAAAGGCATATCTATATGACTAAGGATTTTTTTATTTACTTCAGAAAAAAATTCATAACATATAGAAGAATGCTTTATACATTTCCTCAACATTTAAATGCATAATAAGGTCAATGAATTTTCCATGGAAATGATGAATAGAACATTCACAGCTAAACATTTAAATGTGTCTTTTTTTCAATATTTCTTGAATATAACATTTGACATAGTAAATATGACATTTAATATGGAAAACAATACAATCCATTTGTACTTGATTTTAAAATTTATTTTTTCACACATATTTATTTCTGCTAATTATTTTTTGTCAATTTTGAAAAAGTTGCATTGAGAATCGAAGTTTGATCTTAGGATTATTTTGAAAGTATTGCCTTATAAAATTAAGTTTTATAGTTAATGGAATTTTGCTGATAATATGGGAAAGATTTAAAGATTAATCATGGTCGATGGCTTATTTGCTAATCATCCATCTAACATGGAGAAGTATGACCTCTTTTAAAGGAAGGGATTTTAGGGATTTTGTTGTTGTGTAAAATAAAAAGATTTATGACAATTTAATTTTTTTTCAATATTTAAATAATAAGGAAATTTAAAAATTCATCTTAAAATTAAAGACTAAAATAGCTTCTAAATTATAAAAGTATAGGATATCCAATTCTAAACATTTTAAAAAATCAATTTATTAATTTTTTTTATCTAGAAATATAGAAAATCAAATTAGTGTTTTTTTCTATCTAGAAATATATGTAATTATAGGAACAAAAGAGTGTAATTGAAATATTTATTGTATCCATGTATGGAGGATTGTCAAGGAATTTCTCAACCTACAACATGGATAAGGAAAACCATGTGGCTTAAACATTCAAAGTGTCTTAAAAGAGATAAGGTAATATGGTTAGCATATTACTATCAAATAAATCAAAGGAAAGGAAAAGAGGAATAAAGAGGGGTTTAGTGTATGAATTTTACAATTTGTATTAGCCCTACATAAATTATGCTGGTATATTTTATTTCATCACGCATTAGTTGTATTAATTACCACCTTAGGATGAACACAAAGAATCATACACATAGACACGATGAAATCACAAATGTTGAAATCCCTCCTTTTGATTGTCCCTCACTTATTTAAATTGATATTACAATCCCTAAACTAGATTTAGGGCCTCACTTGATTACATGCAAGTCATTTAGTGGTATTGACGGTCCTTTATTTCGTATCATTCCCTAGTTGATCACATTTTCCCCATGAACTCCCATTTGATGTGTCTCTAGCCCATGTCAGCAATGATGTCTCCCTTGTACTAAATTACTTCCGTTGAGTTACTGAGGAATGTCAGTAATGATGTCTCCCTTGCACTAAAATACTTTCATTGAGTTAGTGAGGAATTCAATTTTGTGACCACAATCATTTATAATCTTTAGTAAGAACACTTTATTTATGAGTCAATCTTGGTCAATTTTGATGTTTTCTTTAGACTCTTATGGGATTCGATTATCACAAATTGTCGTATCCTTTCCAAATTTGTATTTCGTATTAATACTAAATGCCCATTTTTTTTTATGGTATAAAGGTATTTTCTTTTACTCAATTGATGTTATAGAAAACTTCTCATGTTTGATTGTCAAACTAAAATACTAGATTTAGTGTTGATTTATTAAAATATAAATTATAAATACAATTCTAAAACAGAACTAAATGTAGTCTTAAAAATAATCACCTAGCTAAGATTTTCAAAACGAAGAGTGAATATGAAATCAATAGTTGATTCAATCATTAAAATAGAAAACAATTTAATTTGTGTTTAATAAGAGCATATGAATAATCAACAATGAAACAAATTCACTTTCACCACAACACATGGTTCTTTCACCTATCACATCATGCCTTTTGGTCCCAAAAAAATTGGAGCCTCATTCCAATCGGCTATGACTTATGCCTTTGATGATCTCTCCTCCCTCATCTTAGTTTGTCTTGTATGACCTTATGAACAATTCAAACAAGCATTCCAAACACCTCAAACACATTTTCATCATCTTTTAGAGGTGTATAAAGTACAAGATTTAGTTGAACCCCCTCAAGCATGTCTTCTGGGTCACTATTGGATGTTTATTGGGTTTCATCATTCCTCGACAAGGAATCATGGTGGATCCCTTGAAAATCCTAGATATCAATGAGTTTCCTCCTTCAAAACATTTTTGCCAATTGAAAAATATACAAGTAAAGACCAACTTTTGTGATGCTTCATCCTTGACTATGCCTCTTGTGGACATGGATTTTTATGAATTTTATGTGAGTAAATCCCCTTAAGATGGGGTGATTAAGCTCAACAATAACTTTACACATGTAAATCCTCTCTATTAAAGTCCTAATTAATCGGTCCTTTAGAATTTAATAAGTATTATATCCTTTATCTATATTCTTCTTAAAAAGGAGTGATTTTCGAATAGGGAGATGACTATTGAGAGAATGCCATATAATACATGAGAAAGAATCTATCAGAACCTACCCTGAATTATAATCATGAGTAGAAATTAGACACCTTAGTCCATGCAATCAAAAAAATATGTCATTAATTTTTTTTACAAAGCACAAAAGTTATAAAAAATTCCAACCCCATGAAATACTTACTCAATCGATGACTTATCAATGGAAAGTATGCCTGGTGGATCATAATTCTCCAAGAATGTGATCTAGATTTTAGTACTCCTAAGAGTAATAAGGTGCTCATACTTACTGAGCTCATCAATAATTTGTCGTCAAACATCAAGAACCACAAGTGAATGACAACTTCTATGATGAACACTTTTTCATAATATCATCTGATGACCCATTGTACAAAGATATTCTCTCCTATTTGTGCATCATAATTTTGCTCCACATCTCTCTTTGGATGATCACCAATGTCCCCTTTCATATCTTCTCGTTGGATAAATTCTATATATTTAGTTGCTTGATACAATACTGCATCGATTTCTCACACTTGAGGAGGTTGAGTGGGTCCCAAGTGATTTCCATAGTGGCGCCTATATAGGAAATGTTTTAGGAATTTCCACTTCTCAGAAAATGGTATACAATGGTTTTGTTTGGCCTATCCTCTTTCATAAATCCATTTAGGAATTCAAATGAAGTACGAAGTTCCATGTATTCACTCACAAAAATCAAGCTCTGCCAAATCCTTTAAACACTATCATTACCATTAGTCCCTTCTACAGGTGGGGCATCAACTTTATGATGTGAAATCCCCATCCAACAATGGTCTCAAGTACATCAATGTGGCCATATATTACTTCACCAAATGGGTTGAGACCATGCCAACATTAAACAACACAGTGGACATTGGCACTCGATTCTTCTTCAATCATGTCATCACTCATTTGAGGGTCCCCCAATAGCTAATTTTGAATCATGGAAAACATTTATAGAATGAAGTGTTCCAAGAGTTGTCTTCCCTTCTTAGCTTCACCGATGAGTTTTCTTCCCCATACCATTTTCAATAAAAAAACCTAGTTGAGGTTGTCAACAAATTCCTCAAAACCATGCTATAAAGGAAATTCAATAAGCACAAAACCAATTGACACAACTTTTATATACACTTTGTTCCTACCAAACTACAGTCAAAATTTCCATAAGATTTACCCCCTTTCACCTTATCACTGGCCTGGAAACCATTTTACCAATCGATTACAAGATACCAACCATATGGATAACATATGAGCTATTTATGTATAATACCCCATAAAAAAATGCCTTTTCTCCCTTAGACATCATAGATGAAGATCAACTATTTTCATTACAAATTAATTAAGCAAACAAGAATTTATATAAGGCCACATTTGATCACCAAGCATGCCCTTGTTCATTCAATCCAAGTGACCTTATTCTAGACTATGATATCTCCCATGATGCTCTAGGACCAGGGATGTTAGAAACACTTCAGTGAGTCCTCTTCATTTTTAAGAACTACCTCACTTGAGGAGCATACATACTTTCTTACCCTGAGGGTGGCCTCTTTAAGGACCCCGTAAATTGGTTGTTCTTCAAGAAATTTTATGTAATGCCCCCAACCACCAATAGGGTGGGAAACATCATGGAGTAAACATATTTCTTCTCTGATACCAATTTGTAACGTTCCTGGCCACCCAGGCCAGGCCATGACTTCAAATGATTCTCATACTCAAATACACACACACACACACACACACACACACACACACACACACACTGCAATTTTTATCCAGACATAAACATTCTATTCATATTCATTCATATATTATTGCGGAAACGACAATAACAGATACAAATTTACTGATGATTTACATTCTGCTATCACAAAACATACTGTAGAAATAACAGTAAAACCATGCATATAGTATTCATAGGCAAAATCCATAAATATAACAACATATACAGGAAATACTCATCATTATAGAATGTACAAATAGACAACATGTAAATGAACAAACGATTGGTACTTATATTTTAATTGAAGTATACCAACCACGTGAATACCTTGCATGAACCTCCCATCCTTATACCATATTGCTCCCTCGAGCTAGGACTAAACTCCACTAGGCAAGATATTCCTAGACTAGGTAGGGACAATAGGAAGTTGCACAGTACAACAAGAAGGATTTTATCCAAGGATCCACTTATGCCCATATCTCATGGAATATCATTCCCCACATGTGTGTCCCACCCCAGGAGTGTACAACTTCACTTTCACACAGTCCATTGGATGCTACACCTCCCTTTTCTTGGGCTTCAACAATAGGTCAGATCAGAAATTCTCAGAACTCTGTAGCTGCTATTGGACTCCCTCCAAGAGAACTTATTTCCTCAGAACACTCTCTCACCCATATAGATTTTCTCAAAGTCCTAACAACCTAATTTTTATATCCATGAGCCTAACAACCCACTTCTTCAGTCACACTCCTCAACACATAGTCATGGTTATGGCAGCAACAGAAACTCGACGTGGGGAACAGTATTGATAGGACAAAATGTAAGGCAAGAATGGTTTGGAATCATTATATTGGACAAAAGGGTGAGAATGGTTCGAATGCTCAGGATGGTGAGAATGGTGAGAATGCCCCCCCATAAATATGCATGTGTTTTGGATGACACTTGGCTCTCTAGGAGCACATTACCCCTACTTGGAACTCATCCCACTCCCTAAAGGAACTTAGGATAAATTGATATCCTCTTTACAACATTTTAGAATTAATATATTATTCTACTAGGCTCTTAGGCTATACTCTTAGCCTCCTCCCTTTCCCAGCCTAGTGGATTTCAATCCCCCATACTCTTTCTTCATGGCCCGTCTACATGCAACAATGTTGTTATATTAAATATATGAAAATTTTCATGTACAAAATAGGCTCTTGGCATTTAACACTTAGGCTCCCGGCCTAATCAACACATAAGCCTACCAGCTTATAAATACTCAGCTAACCAACCTACAAAACATGTTACCTTTGTAATTAAAACTGAGGCTCATCCTTGTGGTATTACAATCCCCTCCACTTATTTTTTGATTGTCCTTAGTGCAACTTAATTACACAACATCAAAAAGATTTCCAAAATCTTCAGAAAGATGTGGGTATTCTGCCCACATAGCATCTTCATGCTCCCATGTTATGTCCTCAAGACCATACCAAATCCACTGAACCTTTACAAGCCCTATGGCTTGACTCCGTAGTTGCTTTCTCTTTCGATCTAGTATGTGCACCGGATGAACTTGTAAGGTGCCTTATTGCTCCACCTGAACCACATTCTAGTCATTCACATGATTAGCATCAGATAAATATTTCTTGAGCAATGAGACATGAAATACATTATGAATAGTCATGCATGCAGGAAATGAAAGCACATAAGATATTGATCCAATTATTTCTAGAATTTCAAACAACCCACAATATATAGCTTCCAAATTGGAACAGTTTCCCAAATTCAGGGATATTTTGTTGGCTTTCACCATTCAGAAAACATGATCACCCACTTTAAATTCCTTGTGGGCTCTTCCTTTGTCAGAGTATATTTTCTACCTATCTTGGGAAACCTTCAAATTCTATTTGATCTTGGGCATTTTCTCTTCCATTTTCTTAATCAAATTTGTCCCAACCACTGCTCTGTTAGCTGTGTTTTCCCATCTTACTGGGGTGTTGCACTTTCTGCCATAAAGTGCCTTAAATGGGCTCATATTCAATGATTCTTGGTGCCCATTGTTGTAAGAAAACTCCACCAAGTGTAGGTAGTCTTCTCATCTAGATGGTTTGTCCATCACATACATTCTTAACATATATTCTATCACTTGATTTACTCTTTCTATTTTTCCATCAAACATAGGATGATAAGTTGTGTTGAAGTTCAGGTTTGTTCCAAACCCTTTGAATAATCTTCTCCAAAACTTTGACGTAAATTTTGGGTCTCTTTTAGAAAAAAATTTCTTGGGTATGCCATGAAAGTGTGTTAATTCCCTCACATAAATATCAACAACATTAGATGCCTTGTGAATAGTCTTCAAGGGAATAAAATTGGCAACCTTCGTAAGCTTATCCACCACCACCATGATGGAATCATGTTTCTTGTTTGATCTAGGTAATCCTACGATGAAATCCATTGTCACCACTTCCCACTTCCACTAAGGAATGGGTAATGGTTGTAGCAACCCATTTGGGTGTATATGCTCAGCTTTGACCCTTTGACACTCCATACATATGGCGATGTATTCTGCAATTTCTTTCTTCATGCCTGGCCAGTACTAATGGCTCTTGACTGTTGAAACTATTTTCTGATATCCTGGGTGTCACGCATAAGGTACCATATGAATCTCTTTTAAAATTGCACTCCTCAATTCTGGAGAATTGGGTACATAAGCTCTGTTTCTATACAAGAGAATTCCATCAATTCCAAATTCATAATCTTCATCTTTCTTCTGCATTTTACCTTGCTGCAATTTATTTACCAATTCCATGTACTACAAATCAACTTTTGTAGCCTTAGAAATTATTCATTTAAAATCCGTTTGATACATCCTAATGGTTGTAGCATGTAGTTCATGCACTCTCCTCGTTGTAGCATGCAGTTCATGCACTCTCTTGTTCATGCAGATCATGCTAATGTGCTTGATATCAAATTCATATTCACATAGGAATTCCAACCATCTACTCCACCTAAGATTCAAACTAGGTTGGTCAAAAAAATATTTCAAACCATTATAGTTTGTTCTCATCTCAAAACTTCTTCCCATGAGGTGGTGTCTCCATTTATTTAAAGTGTGAACTATGGATTCCAACTCCAAATCATGAGTGGCATAGATCCTTTCATGATATTTCAATTTCTTAGATTCAAATCATATCACAAACCCATTCCGGCTGAGGACTCCACCTAGTCCTTTTTTGCATGCATCTGTGAAAACCATGAATTATTCATTTGGATCTCCAATATTCATAATTGGAGCACTGGTTAACAGTTTCTTCAATTGTTGGAAGCTCATTTCACATTTTGTTGTCCATTGAAGCTTCTTCCCCTTACTTTGCAAGGAAGTGATGGGATGATCTATTCTCGAAAACCCTACATTGAACCTTCTGTAGTATCCATGGATACCCATGAAGGATATGACTTCTATCACACTCTTAGTTGTTTTCCACCCTTTAATAGCCTCAATCTTTTCAGGGTCCATTGTTATCCCTTCTTCAAATATGATATGCCCCAAACAATGAATTTTGTTTTGATAAGATGAGCACTTGTTCAATTTGCCATACAACTAATGATATCTTAGCACTTGCAACACCATCCTCAAATGATTCTCACTTTCTTCTTCCGAATTGGAATATAAAAGGATGTCATCTAGAAAGACAATGACAAACTTGTCTAAATATTCTCGAAAAATGCAAGTCATTAAGCACAGGAAAACAACTTGTGCATTTGATAACCCAAATGGCACCATTATGAACACATAATGACCATACCTTGTCTGGAAGGTGGTCTTGTTGATGTATTCATATTTAATCCTTACTTGATGGTATCTCGATATGATATCTATCTTTGAAAATATCCTTGCATTCTTCAACTGATCAAAGAGATCATCAATCCTTGGTAGAGGATACTTGTTCTTTATATTTACATTATTTAACTACCCAAAGTCAATGCACAATATCAGGGTCCCATATTTCTTTTTCCCAAATAACATTAGGGCACCCCAAGGGGACACACTTGGGCGTATGTACCCCTTATTTAAAATTTATTCAAGCTTCATTTGCAGTTCTTTCAGTTCTGGTGTACTCATTCTGTAAGGA